>JAJTUV010004120.1:0-25596 GCA_021653895.1 Mastomys natalensis | reverse complement strand
TTTTTTTTTTTTTGTTTTTTTTTAAAAAATTTTTCCAATTTTTTTTTTTAAAAATTTTAAATTTTTCCTTTTAAATTTTTCATATAGTTTTTCAACGTTTTAAATTTTAAACTTTCCTGCAAATTTCCCAATTTTTCAAAATTTTTAAAAAACCCCCAAAAATTTCAAAAATTTTTTCCCTGTATTTTATTTTTTGGAATTTTTTTTAAATTTTAAAATTTTTTTCATATTTTTTTATTGTATAATTTTATTAAACTTTTTCCATAGGTTTTTTATTTTAAAAATTTTAAAACCTTTAAAAAGAATTTTTTTTCAAAAATTCAAAAAAATTTTCAAACTTTTTTAATGTATTCAATTTTATCAGAAATTACCTTTAAATCACATTCGAAATCATAACAAATTTTCACTTGTCAATTTTAAATTGTTTTAGGAATTTTTAAAAAAAGATTCAACTTTACACACAATTTTTGGTATTTTTTATTATTTTATCAAACGTTTTTCGATACATGTTTCATAGTTTTTCTTCAGATTTTCACTATTTATCTTAATTTTTATCACTAGTATTTTCAACAATGTCTTCAATTTTAACAAACTGTTTTTCGTCTAATATACATTTTTATCAGAAATTTTACTTAAATCACATTCAATATAATATGAAATATTTTCCTTATCAATTTTCAATTTTTAGTGATACTTCTTATAAATATTCAACTTTTTCAACATTATTTTGTATTCATCATCATTTTGATAATCAATTTTCAGTGTGTGTTTGGTATTTTTTTCATCAAATTGTCACTATTTATCTTGATTTGAATCACTTGTTTTACCACAATATCTTCAATTTTATCAAAATTTCAATATCAATTTTCTTAAGAATATTTTTTACAAATTTTTACTTTTTCAAAATCTTTGTTGTATTTGTTACCATTTAAGTTAAAATTTTCTGTATGTTTTGCATTTTTTCAAATTTTAGAATTTATCTTAATATATATCACTAGATTTTTCAACGTCTTCAATCTTTTAAACAGTTTTTCCATGTAAATATTCAATTTTTCAGAAATTTTCCTTAAATCATTTTCAGTTTCATAAGTAATTTTTTTCTAGTCAAATTTCAATTTTTTTTTGGAATTGTTTTTAATAAAAGATTCAACATCTTTTATATATTTTGTATTTGTCCTTAGTAGTTAATCTCCCTTTTATCAAGTGTGTTTCTTATTTTTTCATGAAGATTTTACTATTTATCTCAATTTTTGTCACTTGTTTTTTAAACAATGTCTTCAATTTTATCAAATATTTTTTCCGTGCAAATCTATTTTATCAGAAATTTCCTTAAGTCACATTCAATTTCATAAGAAATTTTTTTTCTTGTCATTTTTCAATTTTTTTGAAATATTCCAGTTTTCCATAAATTTTTGTTTTGTCATTATTTGAATCAAAGTTTTTCCAAGTGTTTCAAAATTTTTCATTAAATTTTCACTGTTTACCTTAATTTCCATCACTAATTTATTCTAAAATCTTTGACTTTTCAAACATTTTTTGGTGCAAATATTCAAGATTCTCAGAAATTTTCTATAAATCACATTCTGTTTCACACACACAAATAATTGTCACTTTTATTTTTTTTTGAAAAACTCAATATTTTGATACATGGTTATATTTATTTGATCAAACTTTTTCCATGTGTGTCTCATATTTTTGTTTCATCAACGATTTACTATGTATCTTGATTTGAATCACCAGTTTTTACAACAATCTCTTCAATTTTATCAAACATATTATCCATGAAAATACTCAATTTTATTAGAATTTTGTCTTTAATCACATTCAGTTTCAGAAGAAATTTTTCCTTGTGAACAAAGAAGTTTTTTAGGAAACTTTTAGAGTTACAACATTTCATACATTTTTTGTCATTATTTTAATCACACATTTTCCAAGTGTGTTTCCTATTTATTAATCAAATATTCACTATTTATCTCGTTTCATCACTAGTTTTTTCAAAAATGTCTGATTTCATCAAACTTTTTTTATGTATATATTTATTTTTTTAATCACATTATATTTCATAAAAATTTTTCTTTCAATATTAAATATTTTCAGGAATTTTTAAAAAAGATTCAACAGTTTCATAATTTGTTTGTATTTGTCATTATTGTAATCAAACTTTTTCCACATATTTTGTATATTTTCCTTAAATGTTCACTATTTATCTTAATTTGCATCACTAGTTTCTTTCAACAATATCTTCAATTTTCAAACACTGTTTCCATGAAAATAATCTATTTTACCAGAAATTTTCCAGAGATTGTGTTCAGAGAAAGATTCTTGTTTCAGAGACATAAAATTTTAGTAATTCTTAAAAAAAGTCCAGAACAGAAACAAAAACCAAAACCCATCACTATGTGAGTCTTGGTATTCCATAGGCAGAGGATGGACTGTAAGAATTATTGAATCCCTTAAAGTTCTCAGGTTTACATACACACCACCTGACAAACATACAAGCTGTCAATAAAAACCAGTAGGTCACTGTTACTGTCCATTCTGATTAATACTATTTGTATTGCTCCACAGTGTTTTCCACATATTAGGTTCTGAATTAATATTTAATAACTTGAATATTAAGGAAACACACTCTTGAAGTACTGGAATTTTATCATTGCCAATTGGACTCTCAAAGGGTCTTTGCTATGAAGAATTTATTATTAAAGACTTTTGGTCACTACAATGAAGCACATAAAAGCAGGGGTGGGGTGTCTGAGTGAGTGAGTGTGTATGTGTCTGTGGGGTGGGGTACAATGTGTGGGAAATGGTTGTTAGTTCAGAGTCTATCTTTCAGAAACTACTGTAAATCTCTCCAGACTCTGGATATTCCAACACAAACCTCTTTGTTGTTTTTATATGACATTAGGTTCAGAGTCCACAGGAACATCTCAAAAGTCTTGTGGAACAATTTTTTTTTTTTTTTTTAGTTAAGTATCCTTCATTTATTAAACAAAGCTCTAAAACTTATTTTCCTGTAAATGATGATGTTTTCTACTCTATGTGATAATGGAGAGGAGAGACATCTACTTTATCTAACTTCATCTGTGACAAATTATGGAAACTGTTTTACTCATCTATTAACAATAATAACCTTGATTATCCCCTTACAAATCCTGCAATATCCTTGTGGGCCAAGAAAATCTCTGTAATCATGACTAATCACAGGTTTTGTTGAACCACTTATGAGTGCTTTGGATTACTCTCTGGCAGCAATAAATTGACTATTTGGGTTTAAAGTTCTTTAACTAGCTTCTTGCAGCTGTTTACTGTTCACTTCTCATTTTGTGCTATTATTTTAATAATACCAACAATTGTGTCAGGATTTCCCAGCATGGTATAGTCCTTGTGTCAAAAGAAATAATCTCCACAGATAGATAGATAGGTAGATAGATAGATAGATAGATAGATAGATAGATTTATAGAAAAAAAACTGAGATATCAGGTGAGATGGAACAACATATGTTCGCCAGGAGTGTGGGGGAAGAGAATATAAATACAACTCCATGGATAGAGATTGAGAATGAGCTTGAATTGCTGACATAGCTAAATGCTTGTTGGTCTGGACTCTTCAGTGATATTTGATTCCTTGAGACAGACACAGCCAAAAAGTTTTCATGGCATTTTTTTGGCGCTGGTGCCTCTATCTGACTTCAGCTGAGGCTGAGGTCTGACTGTCTCTGCTAGGTTGTGCCACTACTGCTCATTTCTGTTTGCTATTCTGACTCTACCAAACTTGCTTGTTGGTATATCCATGAAGTGTTTGCCAGTGAAGGATAGAGAGCAAGCCTCTTCCTTTTCCCATATAACTTCTCTCACCTTCTTTTGCTTCTTTCATTTCTGGTATTCGGTAGAGGATTTTTAGTGCAAGGGTCAAATGTGACTGTCTCGGATCCAGATTGGAATTTCTACATTTTGTGGAAAACCACATGCATATCCTCTTCCCGGGGGTGATTAACACATCTGGCCCTTTCTATGTGCGTTTTAGAAGATCCTTCGACATCACTAAAGGAGTAGCAGTCAGCTGTAGGGGAACCCAATGTTTTTGCAGAGCAGTAAAACCTTTATCACCTGTATTAAGATGAATAATGGTAAATAAAGCATGGCTTAATAATTGATGAGGCACAAACACTAATAACCACTATATTTTAACCTTTGAAGTTGTACTTTAAGATTTTGATGAGTCTTTTCTATGAAGCCTATCCATGGAGGTTATATGGAATTCCCGCAGTATGTTCTATACCCCATTGACTGCAAAACTTTGCAAAAACTGGAGAAGTTTCAGCTGGAGCCTTATCAGTTGTAATTCTTTTTGGCCAACTTATAAGGAGAAGCATATGATCAGATGTTGTATGACATCTTTCACAGTCTCCCCATTTCTTGTTGTGGCATGACCACATGAAAGTAGGTGTCTACAATAACATGTACATAGGCCAACGTTCCAAATTCTGCTTGGAATTAAACTCTCATTTTTAATGAATGATATACATCAGGACAATATTCACAGTCCTTCACAATTTGCCTAGCCTGTTCTCTCATCTAATTAAACATCTTTCTTAAGGACAAAGTGATATGATGAGGTAAAGCATAACTTTCTAATGCTTGTTCAACCATACTAGCAATCAAAAGTTTCTGTTAATAATAAATCTGCCATAACTTTTCCTAAATATAATGGGCCTGGAAACCCAATCTGTCCTCTCATATGTCCTATAAATTCTTTTCATTTTCTTGATCAAATTATATTTTGCAAGTGAAGCAAGAGTGATATAATTTTGGAATTTCTGGATATAAGAGCTGTCTCTATTTCAGGAAATAAACAAACTAAATATTTTTAATCTGTGTAAAAATTAAACACTTTAAATAACTGTTCAAGGTGACAAATAACTGCAATAATATCTTTCTGAGGTGCTGTAATTTCTTTTGCCTTTTTTATTAATTACAGGTCTATCTCTTACGTAGATGGCTGAAATTATACTGCTTGACCTATCTGTAAATACCAAGAGGGCATTGGAAATAACTTCCAGTTCTATTTTAGAAGGAAAGATTCTTGTATAAACTTTAATCTAGGGTGTTGAGGTAAATGATATTTGATATGTCCCATACAATGAGCTATGGCAATTCCCCAATCATCTGCTGTTTGAAGTAAATACTCCAATAGCTTTTTGTTATATCGAATGATAATTTCATGCATTTCTTTACCAAGTAGCTCTCTGGATTTTAACGTCCCTTTAATAGTTAAATTATTACATTCAAAAAGATAAGAAGATATTTTTACTTGAGTATGTGGGAAATAAATAGATTCTATTACACCTTCTTGCCATCCACAAGCAGTAGGGATATAAGATGTTTTAAATATGATAAGGGACCCTATTTTAGGTACTCTATTTGTTTTACCTTTGTGTCTTGCATCTTTGTTCTATCAATACTAATTGTTTTAAGGCTTCTTTTGTTAGCTGTCTTTAAAAAATATAAAATAAGTGATTCAATTGTCCTGCAGTGATTTTTTTATAAGATCTAATCCAATTAATATTTCCCGATAGTGTTTGAGTGTCTTTAATTTATCAATCCTAAGTTGTAATTTTTGAAATTTTCCTTAAATCACATGTAGTTTCATAAGTAATTCTTGCATGTCAAGCTGCAATTTTTCTAGGAATCATTTGAAAAACATTTTCAATTTTTTTTAAGTTTCTCTGTGTTTTCATTCTTTTAATGAAATCTGGCTTATATGCTTCAAATATTTTTCATCAAATTTTAATATATTTATCTTAATATTTTTTCCTAGGATTTTCAGCAATATCTTAAAAATTATCAAACAGTTTCTTTCTGTGCATATTCTCAATGTTATCAGAAATTTTCCAGAAATCACATGCAATTTCATATGGAACATTGTCCCTGTCAATTTTAAAATTTTCTAAAAATTATTTTAAAAAGTTTCAAGTTTTTTGTATTTTTTTCTGTTTTCCATCATTTTAATCAAATGTTCCTTATATGCTTTATATTTGTTATCTACATTTTGTATATTTGTTATAATTTTTATCCCTATCTTTTTCCACATTGACTTCCTTTTTATCAAGCATATTTTTTAATGCACATACAGTTTGATAACAAATTTCTTCTATCCACATTATATTTTATTAGAAATTTTATCCATGTCAATCTTCAATTTTTATAGCAATTATGTGAAAAACAGTTTCCCTCTTTTTCTACATTTTCTTCTCTTTGTCATCATTTTAATCAAATCTTCTTTTATGCAATATATTTTTAATCAATTTTTCTATATTTATCATAATTTTCATCATCAGATTTTTTCAGTATTGTCTTCAAAATTATCAATCAATTTTTTGTTGCACATCTTCAGTTTTATTAAAAATTATCATTTAATCACATTCAATTTCATAACAATTTTCTAATTCATTCTGCAATTTTTCTAAGAATTATTTCAAAAAGTTTCAATTTTTCCTACATTTTTTGTTTGTCATCACTTTAATCTAATTCCTTATATGTGACATACTTTTCATCACTTTTTCTATATTAATCTTAATTTTCATTACTGTTTTTTTTCAACAATGTCATCAAAATTATCACAGTTTATTTTGTGCACATATTCAATTTTATCATAAATTTTACATAAATCAAATTTAATTTCATAAGAAATGTTTTCCATGTCAATCTTCAATTTTTATAGGAATTATTTTTAAAATAGTTTCAATTTTTTCCTGTATGTTTTTCTGTATTTGTCATCTTGTTAATCAAATTTTTCTCATATGCATTATTTCATCAATTTTTTCCTATATTTATAATAGTTTTTTTCCACTACTTTTTTATCCAGTATCTTCAAAATTATTAAACAGTTTTTCTCATGTATATACATACTATATTTTTCAGAAATTTTCCCTAAAACACACTCAATTTCATAAGAAATGTCCTTCCTTACTTTCCAGGTCTCTTATGGGTTCGGGAAACCCCATACTTACCAGATCTTACCATGATTATAGGTTGTTCATGTTTACCAGACCAACACATATTTCCAGGTCTCTAAATCTTTCTATACTTTCCTGGTATGGGTATGACAAGTCTCAGAAGTCTATTTTCTGACTTTGCAGACTTCCTAGCCCTTTCTGGTGTCCATGTGTTCTAAGACTACCATGCTTCTTAAGCTGCATATGATTGCCAGCCTAATAAAGCTTATTGGGCCACACAGGGTTACCAGGCCTCCCATACTCTGGGACCTCCAATCTTTACAATGCCTCTCATGCTTTCCAGGTACTCCTTGGTTTATAGATCAAGGCTTTATTATGTTTACTAGACCTGGCCATGAGAGGCTTACCATGGCTCCTTACCATGTCTTTTAACTTTGTAGTTCTCCTAGGCTTACAAGGCCTCCCAAGTATACCAGACCATCCGCCCACAATAAGGGAGACTTTAGATTTGCCTAGTCTCTAGGTAAGATTTTATACCCCATACCATCTCAGTGTCAGCACCTGGTTTTCAACACCATATCAAGTATTATCATGGAATATCTGCATGTGTGTTTTTTTTTTTTAATCCCTGTTCATTCTTAGGCTGTTAGAAGCAGAATTTTGATAAGAATTTAGGTTTTGATGTTTTTTATTTCAACTCTGTGACCCCTACTCAATTTTCTGCACTCCTTTAGACACTATCTGGTAGAGATTTCCAATCAGGATCAATAACATTGGTGATGGTAATAAGCTACACAGGATTTAAAGGCATTGCAATTATGCATATAAATTTCCTAGCAAGTCATGAAATTTAATTTTTTTCTATGTGTTCTTCTGAATAAGATCATGTAGATATAATCTCTTATGTACTATGTAAAAATGACACCTATTTATTAAAAAGCTTATGGTCAACGAGTCAAGACATTATTGGAAGGTGCAACATCTGGCATGGAGAGTTGAGATTGTGGAAAATAGTCACGACTGGGAGATTGGTCCCAAGAACTGAAGGGGATAGTCTCATGAAAATGAGGAGGATACAACCACATAGCTGGGCTTAGAATAGAATAAACAGGAACTATGTTATGTGCTAGTTGGAGATCAAGACAAAGCTTCTGGCCTAGACATTTATTCAGAAATAATGCTATCTCAATCATTACTCCCAGAACAAAGAGTCTGCGTGAAAAGGCACATCTCTACAGAAATGGCCCACATAGTCCCATCTCTTTGAATACTTGGCCCATAAGGACTGTTACTCTTAGGATGTATAGCCTTATTGGAGTAGGTGTGGCCTTGTTGGAGGAAGTATGCCACTGTCAGCAGAAGCTGTAATGTCTCCTTTGCCCAAGCTATGTCAGGTGTGGCACAAAGTCTGTTTCTGCTGCCTTTAGAAGAAGATGTTGAATCTCAGATCCTTCTCCAGGTCCACACCTGCCTGAACACTGCCATTCTTCCCAACATGACAATGATGGATTAAACCTCTGAAACTGTGAGCCAGTCCCAATTAAATATTTTCCTGTATAAAAAAAAAATCCTTGGAGTTGGGTATTGGTAGTGCATGCCTTTAAGCCTAGAAATCAGGGGAGGCAGAGACAGAGGCAATGAGGCAGAAAGGCAAAGACAAAAAGGCGAAGGAGCAAAGAGGCAAAGAGTTCAAAAAGCGAAGAGGCAAAGAGTCAAAGAAAGAGAGGCAAAGAGGCTGAGCCAGAGGCAGGATGAAGGGAGGCAGTGAGGCCAAGAGGCTGATAGAGAGGCAGAGAGACAGGCAGAGGGAATGAGAGGCAGAGAGAAAGGTAGAGAGAGAAGCAGAGAGGCAGAGAGGTAGAGACACAGAGGCAGAAGCAAAAAGGCAGAAACAGATGGTGCCAAGCAAATCTTCCTGAGTTTGAGGACAGCTTGTTCTACAGAATGAGCTCCAGGGCAGCCTGGGCTACAAAAAGAAATTCTATATGTAAACACAGACACAGATATTAAAAAAAAAAAAAACACTGACAGATAGACACAGAATGACGCACATACACACAAACACAACCACACACACAACACACACACACACCAACACACGAGAAAGAGAGAGAGAGAGAGAGAGAGAGAGATAGGAGAGACAAAGAGAGAGAGAAATAGTAGTTTTCGTGATCATGATATCTCTTCACAGTAATAAAAACCCTAATTAAAACATTTTTCCAGGTGCTTCTCCTTTATAAGGGTAAATTACTGCTTACATTTCTCCTTATCTCAACACTTTGTATGTTTATATATATATATAAACATACAAATAACATCTTGCATTGTCTCATCCTCCATAAGAAGCATCAAGAAGAAAATACGTGGCCAATCTCAATGAACATGGAATGGAAAATTAATAGTAGGGTAGACAACAAATAATATAAAAGAAGAGCATCCGGTGTTCCCTGATATTTAGAATGTACACAAAAAGAAGAATGCCATGTAAATAGTGTTTTTCCAGAAAGGAAGAAAATGACTGAGCTTTCATTCTTAAACTGAATGAAGAAATTTGAAAAGCCTGTGACTTCCACCTACTTTTCTTCCCCTCAACCTTTAAGAATTCATCCTTTACACATGTTATTCTATCTTCAATGGAGTGTGTTTCTACATCTGTGCTGCAGTCCCCCTAATCATCATTTTAGGTACGAGTATTTTACTTGCTACGATGTGCATAAGTGTTTTAGTAGGATCACTAGGCTGACTTGAAAATGGTGACAAAAAATAGGAAGAAAAAAAGGAAGGAAGAAAGAAAGAATCAAAGAAAGAAAGAAAGAAGGAGAGAAAGAAAGGAAAAAAGAAAGGCTGAAAATACGGATACTCTATGTTTGTCATCAGCTTAATGAAATCTTCTTATTTGCTTATATTTTTTCAACAAAAATTTCTATACTTATCTTAATTTTTATCACTAGTTTGTTCAAATATATCTTCAAAATTATCAACATTTTTTAAAAATTATAAAATATTGCACATATTCAATTTTATCAGAAATTATCTGTTAATCACAATCTATTTCATAAGAACAATATTCTAATTTATTCTCCATTTTTCCTAAGATTTATTTCAAAACGTTTCAAATTTTTCCTATGTTTTTTCTGTTTGTCATCATTTTAATCAAATTCCTCGTATGCATTATAGTTTTCATCAATGTTTCTATATTTATCTTCATTTTTATTACTATTTTCCTAGTCAATTTTCATTTTTTTTGGAATTGTTTTAAAAATGATTCAACTTTTTCAGACTTTGTTGTAGTAGTAATTATTTTATTCAAACTTTTTCCATATGTGTTTTATATATTACATTAAATTTGTAATATTAACCTTAATTTCCATCACTAGTTTATTCAACAATGTCTACAAATTTCTCAAACAATTTTTAATGCAAGTATTCAATTTTATCAGAAATTTTTCTAAAATCATATTCAGTTTCATAAGAAAAATTTTAGTTGTAAATTTCGAATTTTTGTAATTTTTTTTAATTCAACATTTTCATATTTTTTTTTTACTTTGGTCATAATGTTATTACAATATTTTCATCAAAATTTGTACTATCTTAAATTACATCGCTAGTTTTTTTTTCAAAAATGTCTTCAATTTAATCAAACTTTTTTCAATGTATTCAATTTTCTCAGAAATTGCTTTTAAATCACATTCAAAATCATAAGAAATTGTTCACTTGTCAATTTTAAATTGTTTTAGGAATTTATTCAAAAACATTCAACTTTGCATACATTTTTTGGTATTTTATATTATTTTCATCAAACTTTTTCCATATATGTTTCATAGTTTTTCTTCAGATTTTCACTATATATCTTAATTGTTATCACTAGTTTTTTCAAAAATGTCTTCAATTTTATTTAACATATTTTCCATGCAAATATTCATTTGTATCAGATATTAAACATAAATAAAATTCAATTTTAAAGAAACATTTTCCTCATCAATTTTAGACAGTTCTTTTTTAAAGATTCAAATTTTCCTTTTTTTTTGGATTTGTTATGATGTTCATCACAATTTTTACATGTGTGTTTCATATTTTATCATCAAATTACACTATTTATCTTAATTTTTATCACTAGTTTCATAAAAAAGTGTTAAGTTTGAGCATTTATTACATGCAAATATTCAATTTTATCAGAAATTTTACTGAAATCACCTTCAATTTCATAAGAAATTTTTTCCTTGTCAGTTTTCAATTTGTTTGTACCAATTGTTTTTAAAAGTTTCAACTTTCTTATACATTTTTTGTAACTTTTCATTACCTTAATCAAACTTTTCCATGTGTGTTTCACATTTTATCAACAATATTTATTTTTACTTTCATCACTAGTTTTTTTCAACATTTTCTTCAATGTTACCACATATTTTTCAGTACAATATATCGAATTATATCAGAAAATTTTCTTAAATAGTATTTAATTTCATAAGTAACATTTTCTTTGTCAATTTTCAATTTTTGTAGGATTTTTGTAAAAAAATCTCAACATTTCCATACATCTTTAAACTTTGCAATAATTTTATTCAGACTTTTTCTATGTGTTTCCTATGTTTTGATCAATTTTTCACTATCTTAATATACACAACTAGTTTCTTCAACATTGTCTTCCATTTTATCAAAACTTTTTCCATGCAAATATTCAATGTTAGCAGAAGTTTCCTTAAATCACATTTAAAAAAGGATTTTTTTCCTAGTCAATCTTCAATTTATTTAGAAAGTCCTTTAAAGATAGAAATTTCATAAATATTTTGCATTTGTCATCATTTAATCAAACTTTTCCCATGGTTTCCTGTTTATTTTCATCAAATTTTCACTATTTATCTAAATTTTCATCACTGTTTTCAGTAATGTCACAAACTTGTCAAAATATTTTCCATGCAAATATTCAATTTTATCATAAATTCCCTTATTTCACATTCAATTTCATAGAATTTTTCTTGTCAATTTTCAAATTTTAAATTTTTTTTATGAATTTCAAATTTTTCATACATTTTATGTTGTATTTTCATCATTTTAATAAAATTTTCAATCTAGTTTTTATATTTTCAACAAATTTATCTTAATTTTTATCATTTTATCATTAGTATTTTTCAACAATTAATCAATTTTATCAAACTTTTTTGGTCTAATATCATTTATCAGAAATTTTACTTAAATCACTGTCAATATAATTGAAATTTTTTTCTTGTCAATTTTCAATTTTTTTAGAATTTCCTAAAAATATTCAACTTTTTCAACATTTTTTTGTATTCCCGTTATTTTGATAATCAACTTTCCATGTGTTTTTGCTATTATTTTCAAAATTTTCACTATTTATCTTGATTTGAATCATTAGTTTTACACAAATGTCTTCAATTTTATCAAAATTTTCAATATCCATTTTTATGTATATATTTTTACAAATTTGTTATTTTTTCAAAATCTTTGTGTATTTGTTATCATTTCAGTTAAAATTTTCTATATAGTTTTATATTTTTCAAATTTTTAGAATTTATCTTAAATTTTATCACTAGATTTTTCACACATGTCTTATCAATCTGTTCAAGTATTTTTTCCATGTAAATATTCAATTTATCAGAAATTTTCCTTAAATCATTTTCTTTTCATAAGTAATTTTGTCTACTTAATTTCAATTTTTTTGGAATTGTTTTAATAAAAATTCAAATATTTATATTTTTTTTATTTCCTGAGTTTAATCCCACTTTATCAAGTGTCTTTCTTATTTTTCATCAAATTTTTACTATTTATCTCAATTTCGATCACTAGTTTTTTCAAAATGTCTTCAATTTATCAAAGTTTTTTCCATGCAAATCTTCAATGTCATTGAAATTTTCCTTAAATCACTTTCAATTTCATACGAAATATTTTTCTGTCATTTTTCGATTTTTTGAAATATTCAAATTTTCCATAAATGTTTGTTTTGTCATTATTTGAATCAAAGTTTTTTCATGTGTTTCAAAGTTTTCATTAAATTTTCACTATTTACCTTAATTCCATCACTCATTTATTCTAAAATCTTTGACTTTCAAACATTTTTTTCATGCAAATATTCAAGTTTCTCAGAAATTTCTTAAATCACATTACCGTTTCACACACAAAAAAATTGTCACTTTTAGTTTTTTGAAAAACTCAATATTTTGATACATGGTTATATTTATCATTATTTGATCAAACTTTTTCCATGTGTGTCTCATATTTTTTTTCATCAAAGAATTACTATGTATCTTGATTTGAATCACCAGTTTTTACGACAATGTCTTCAATTTTATCAAACATATTATCCATGAAAATACTCAATTTTATTAGAATTTTTCTTTAATCACATTCAGTTTCAGAAGAAATTTTTGTCAATAATGTTTTAGGATTTTTGAGTCAACTTCAACATTTTTTGCATCATTATTTATCATTTTATCACAATGTGTTTCTATTTTAATCAAATTATTATTATTTATTCAAGTTTACATAATTTTTCAAAATTCTTTGATTATAAAATTTTTTTGTGAAGTATTATTTATTTTAAATTAAATTTCATACAATTTTTATTTCAATTAATTTTCAGGATTTTTTAATAAAGTTCAACAGTTTCATAATTTTTTATGTATTTGCACTATTTTATCACACTTTTCTACATGTTGTTTCATATTTTTTTTATCAAAGTTTTAATAGTTATCTTTTCATCACTAGTTTTTTCAACATTGTCTTCATTTTATCAAAAATTTTCTGTGCAATATTCAATTTTATCAGAATTTTTCCTTAAATCACATTTTTATTTAAAAATGGAATTTTTTCCTAAAAGTCAATATTTTTTAGAAAATTATTTTTAAAACATAGAAAATTTCATACTATTTTTTGTATTTCTCATTCATTTTAATCAAACTTTCCACATGTTTCCTGTTTTTTCATCAAAATTCACTCTTATTTAATTTTCATCTCTTTTTTTCAACAATGTCTCAAATTTATCAAAAAAAATTTCCATCCAAATATTCAATTTTACAGAATTTTCCTAAATAACTTTCAATTTCATAAGAAACTTTTCCTTGTCAACTTTCATTTTTTAAGAATTTTTTATGAATTTCAACTTTTTCATACATTTTATGTTGTATTTGTGCCATTTTAATTTAAATTTCCATAATGTCCGATATGTTTTCAACAAATTTTCTCCATATATCTTAATTTTCATCATTAGTTTTTTTCAACAATTCTTCAATTTTATCAAAATTTTTTCCATGTAAATATTCAATTTATCAGAAATTTCCAATAAATCACAATCTCATGAGAAATTATTTACTTTTCAAGTGAACTTTATATAGGAATTTTGTTTTAAAAGGATCAACATTTTCATACATTTTTGTATTTGTCATTAGTGTAATCAAACATTTTCCACATATTTTGTATTTTTTAATCAAATGTTCACTATTTATCTATTCCATCACTAGTTTTTCAACAATGTCTTCAATTTTCAAAAACTGTTTCCATGAAAATAATCTATTTACCAGAAAATTTTCAGAGATTGTGTTCAGAGAAAGATTCTTGTTTGAGAGACATAAAATTTTAGTAATTCTTAAAAAAGTCCAGAACAGAAACAAAAACCAAAACCCATCACTGTGTGAGTCTTGGCATTCCATAGGCACAGGAGGGCTGTAAGAATTATTGAATCCCTAAGTTCACAGGTTTACATACACACCACATGACAAACATACAAGCTGTCAATAAAACCAGAGGTCAGTGTTACTGTCCATTCTGATTAATACTATTTGTATTGCTCCACAGTGTTTTCCACATGTTAGGTTCTGAATTAATATTTAATAACTTGAGTATTAAGGAAACACACTCTTGAAGTACTGGAATTTTATCATTGCCAATTGGACACTCAAAGGGTCTTTGCTATGAAGAATTATTATTAAAGATTTTTGGTCACTACAATGAAGCACATAAAAGCAGGGGTGGGGTGTCTGTGTGAGTGAGTGTGTATGTGTCTGTGGGTGGGGTACAATGTATGTGAAATGGTTGCTTGTGCAGAGTCTATCTTTCAGAAACTACTGAAAAGCTCTCCAGACTCTGGATATTCCAACAAAAACCTCTTTGTTGTTTTCATATTGCATTAGGTTCAGAGTCCACAGGAAGATCTCAAAAGTCTTGTGGAACTATTTTTTTTTTTTTTAATTTAAGGACCCTTCATTTACTAAACAAAGCTCAAAAACTTAATTTCCTGTCAATGATGATATTTTCTACTCTATGTGATAATGGAGAGAAGAGACAACTACTTTATCTAACTTCATCTTGACAAAATATGGAAACTGTTTAACTCATCTATTAACAATAATAACCTTGATTATCTCCTTAGAAATCCAACAACATCATAGTGGGCAGAGAAAATCTCTGTAATCATGACTAATCACAGGTTTTGTTGAACCACATAAGAGTGCTTTGGATTTCTTCTGGCAGCAATAAATTGACTATTAGGGTTTAAAATTCTTTCACTAGCTTCTTGCACCTGTTTACTGCTCACTTCTCATTTTGTGCTATTATTTTAACAATACCAACAATTGTTTCAGGATTTCCCTCTGGGTTAGTGGAAAGAATAGTTTTACCCTTCCCCCAACACACACCATTTCTGTTTCAATTTAAAAGCTGATATTCTGCATGATTTGTTTCTAAGAGAATAGAGCTTGGTGTGGTGGGGACTACTAGGAATACTTGCTGACTATAATCTTTCTATTAAGGTGGCTAAAGGAGTCTCAAATGTACAGGGCTAGTCAAGGCTACATAGGGAAGCCTTGACTCTTACGATTTTCAAGCCAGAAGTGATGACACACACCTACTTGGGCACATCTCTGACAGTTCAAAGCCAGCATGGTATAGTCCTTGTGTCAAAAGAAATAATCTCCACAGATAGATATAGATAGATAGAAGAAGATAGATAGATGTAGATTATATAGAAATAATTTGAGTATCAGCTGAGATAGGAGTGTGGGGGAAGAGAATATAAATACAACTCCATGGAAAGTGATTGACAATGAGCTTGGATTGCTGACATAGCTAAATGGTTGTTGGTCTGGACTCTTCACTGATATTTGTTTCCTTGAGAGAGACCCAGCCCAAAAGTTTTCATGGCATTCTTGTTGGCGGTGGTGCCTCTATCTGATTTCAGCTGAGGCTGAGATCTGAATGTCTCTGCTAGGTTGTGCCACTACTGCTCATTTCTATTTCTATTCTGACTCTACCAAACTTGCTTGTTGGTATATCCATGCAGTGTTTGCCTGTGAAGGAAAGAGAGCAAGCTTCTTCCTTTTCCCATATAACTTCTCTCACCTTCTTTTGCTTCTTTCGTTTCTGGATGCTCGGTAGAGGATTTTTAGTGCAAGGGTCAAATAAGACTGTCTGGGATCCAGATTGGAATTTCTACATTTTGTGGAAAAACACATGCATAACCTCTTCCCGGGGTGATTAACACATCTGGCCCTTTCTATGTGCCTTTTAGAAGATCCTTCCTCATCACTAAAGGAGTAGCAGTCTGCTGTAGGGGAACCGAATGTTTTTGCAGAGGAGGAAAACCTTTATCACCTGTATTAAGATGAATAATGGTAAATAAAGCAAGGCTTAATAATTGATGAGGCAAACAGTAATGACCACTAGATTTTAACCTCTGAAGTTGTACTTTAAGAATTTGATGAGTCTTTTCTATGAAAGCCTAACCTTGGGGGTTATATGGAATTCCCGCAGAATGTTCTATACCCCTTTGACTGCAAAACTTTGCAAAACTGGAGAAGTATAAGCTGGAGCCTTATCAGTTTTAATTCTTTTTGCACACCTTATGAGGAGAAGCATATGATCAGATGTTGTATGACATCTTTCATAGTCTCCCCTTTCTTGTAGTGGCATGACCACATGAGAGTATGTGTCTACAGTAACATGTACATAGGCCAACGATCCAAATTCTGGGATATGAGTTACATCCATTTTCCACAAAACTTGAGCTTTATGGTCGCTTGGATTAACTCTCATTTTTAATGAATGATATACGTCAGGACAATTTTCACAGTCCTTCATAATTTGCCTAGCCAGTTCTCTCATCAATTAAACATCTTTTTTAAGGCCAACGTGTTATGATGATTTAAAGCATGACTTTCTAATGCTTGTTCAACCATACTAGCAATCAAAAGTTCTGTTGATAATAAATCTGCCATAGCATTTTGTAAACATAATGGACCTGGTAGCCCAATCTGTCCTCTCATGTGTCATATAAATTCTTTTCATTTTCTTGTCAATTATATTTTGCAAGTGAAGCAAGAGTGATATAATTTTGGAATTTCTGGATATAAGAGCTTACTCTATTTCAGGAAATAACAAACTACATATTTTTAATCTTTTATAAAGATTAAATCCTTCAAATAATTGTTTCAAAGTGACAAATAACTGCAATAATATCTGTCTAAAGGTGCAAAAATTTCCTTTGCTTTCTTAATAATTACCGGTCTATCTCTTATAGATGGCTGAAATTCTACTGGATGAGCTATCTGTAAATACAATAGGCATTGGAAATAAGTTCCAGTTCTATTTTAGAAGGACAGATTCTTGTATAAACTTTTAATCTAGGTACATGATTTGATTTGTCCATACAATGAGCTAAGCAATTCCCAATCATTTCAGTTTGACTAAATATCAATGTTTTATTAATGATGATAATTCATGATTCTTTCCAAGTACTTTTGGGATTTAACTCTTTAAGTAAATAATCATACAAATGTAAGAATATCATTTACTTGAGTGTGTCAGAAATAAATCGATTCTAGTACACCTTCTTGCCATCAACATGCAGTAGGGGATATAAGATGATTTAAATATGATAAGGGACCCTGTTTTTAGGTACTTTATTTGTTTTACCTTGTGTCTTGCATCTTTGTTCTATCAATTCTAATTGACCTGGGACCTGTCTAGTGCCATGACATTCATAAAATCTGCCCATCTCTTGTCCTACCTTTTTCCAATTATCTAAAGTCAGACTTCTTTTCTCCAGAAACCATGAGCTGCCACTCAGTATAAAGACGTTAAATGCTGCCAAACACTTCTTTGAGATTTTGTCACCGCTACTTTATAGCATATTTTATCCTGTCAGGAACGAGCTTCTGCTTGGAATGTGAATGCCTCATGATTTTCACCTTCTCATCATCTTAACTGGATGTTTCTCTATGTTGGAGTCTGTAGCACTTTGAAGAAGTCTTATCCTTACTTAAATATATTTTTTTTTTTTTTAGAAAAAGGAAAGAGAAAGCTTACCTGATCCGAGCGGCACATTTGGAGACCACATAATAATCATGTTTTCATAACTACAATGGTTGTAGAAGCATCATGAATGTTGTGGATAACATAAGCAGTATGTAAGTCATTGATTATTTTAATCAGACATTAGAGAATGTGATGGCATAAGAGTCGAGTCTTCCAGATACACAGCCTCTTCCATGTCATTCCAGTGTATAATTCAAAGCAGTGAAAGAATGAAAAATGAATTTAATAGTGTTGTCAGCTTTAATAAGAAAATATAGAGCTACCATCATGCATACTGTTTGCAATTTTAGTTTCTAGTTAAAAGTGATTTTGATCTGGATCTATTTCTTAGATGCTCATATTATTAAAATGTTATGTACATATCAAATTCAGAATGGGAAAAGTTCACCATCAAACATGCTCTTTGCTTTCAGTGGATAACATTACTGGTAGGATGGATACTGCTAAAACCAGAATGTATTCCCTCATTTTACCCCCTGCATGTTAGATCACTTGTCCCTGCTTCAAACATGTACAGCTATATTTTATTTCTGCTTTTTGAAATTGGAGATTGGAAATACAATCAATATAATATGCTTTGAAAATAATAACACATTGCTTTGTGCCTTGTAAGTAGATTACCAGCTGGGAGATTTTTGAAAAATTTGTAATTGTTTAGCTGCTGCCATTTTCTGTCTCTCTCTGCCTTTTAAAAGGCATTAAAATTGATCTCTTCCAGTCCATTTCTAAGAAGGGCCCTTTGTGTTTTGCTAATACTAGCACCAAAATGACACAATGTATAAAGGTTTTGCATCTATTGAGAAAATACAGGAAGGTAGCCAAGCAGCATTTATGAAAGAAAGGTGATAGAGTATAAACAATGTCTCTCCTTCCACCCACCTCTTTTTAATGACTTGTTTCTCTGTGTAACCTGTGGCCAACCTGGGTCTCTCTCTTTCTTCTCTCTCTTCTTTCTCTCTCACCCTCTCTCCTTCTTTCTCCTCTCTCTCTGTAGACCAGGCTGCACACAAACACAGGAATCCACATCACTCTTCCTCCATACTTTTCAGATTAACTGTTAGTATTATTATCTGGCTTAAGGATACACATTCTAATCACTACAAGTATGAAGGATAAATAACCTCAGGTGTTCTAAAGTTTAGAAAAAAATGAAAGCCATTGGTTTTAGTGAGACCCAAGGGTTATAACTGATTTTTCTTCTTTTATTTGGGTCCAGCTTAGTGTCTCTGACTGATGGCTGTTGTCAATTAGAAAATCAAAGTGCAGATCAGGTGTTTTTGGATGGGGACAGTGTTAGAACTAAGGTAATGAGATTAAATTTATTTGACATATATTTCCATCAAATTTTGGTTTCCTGATGAACTGGCATTCTATCCTTTTCTTTGGGGCTTTTTCTCTATTTTTTTCCTCTTTGCTTCTGTCATTTGTTTTGCAAATGGTTATCTAGGATTAGAGCATTCTTTCACTTTTTCATGTCTGAGAATTAGATTGTAAAGTATTTGAGAGCATTTGACTCTAGATCTTTGGGTCCAGTAATACAATTTGAAATTAGCATGCAGAAAGCCATGGTTAAATTCTTACCAATGCAACAATCAAGAGGTATGCAATTATGTACTGTATATGTAGTGCCTGTCATCATTTTCATCAAATTTTCCTCATATGTGTTATATTTTTAGTCAATTTTTCTGTATTTATCTTAATTTTCAATACTACTTTTTGAAGAATGTCTTCAAATTAATCAAACATGTTTTTCCGTGACATATGCAATTTTATCAACAATGATTCTTAAATCACATTCAGTTTCATAAGAATTTTTTCCATGTCAATCTTCAATTTTTCTAGAAATTACTTAAAATTTTCAACCTTTTTCTTAGACATTTTTCTGTGTCTTCATCATTTTAATCAAACTTTTCTAATGTACATGATATTTTTGGAATCTAATTTTTCTTGAAATATCTTAATTTTTAAAAGTACATTTTTCAACAATGCCTTCACGATTATCAAACAGAATTTTCTGTGCACATATTTAAATTTATGGAGAAACTTTCTAAAATCAAATTCATTAAAGAACAATTTTCCATGTCATGTTACAATTTTTGTATGAATTATTTAAAAAACAGTTTCAGTAGTTTCCTACATTTTTTCCTGCTTGTCATCATTTTAATCAAATCTTCCTTTTATGCATTATATTTTTTAACTAATTTTTCTATATTTATCTTACTTTTTAACATTATGTTTTTCAACAATATATTGAAAGTTATCAGATTTTTCTGTACTCAAATTCTATAATATCAGAATTTTTCCTGAATTCACAACCACTTTATTAAGAAGTGTTTTCCATGTCAATTTTCAAAGTTAATAGACTTTAAAAAAAAAAGAACCACTTTCAAATTTTTTTAATTGTTTTCTTTTTTTTAATCTTAATATTATACAGTACATTCTTCAACAATGTCCTCAAAATTATCAAACCGTTTTTCCAGTGCACATATTAATTTTATCTGAAATTTTCATTAAATTTCATGTAGTTTCATAAGTAATTCTTGCATGTCAAGCTGTAATTTTTCTAGGAATTATTTAAAAAATATTTTCAATTTTTTTACGTTTCTCTGTGTTTTCATCCTTTTAAGCTTATGTGGCTTATATGCTTCACTTTTTTTTTCATCAATTGTAGTATATTTACCTTAATATTTTTCACTAGGTTTTTCAGCACTATCTTAAAAATTATCAAAAAGTTTCTTTCTGTGCATATTCTCAATGTTATCAGAATTTTCCAAAAATCACATCCAATTTCATAAGGATACATTTTCCCGCGTTCAATTTAAATTTTTCTAGAAATTCCTTTAAAAAGTTTCAAGTTTTTCCTTTTTCTTCTGTTTTCCATCATTTTAATAAATTTTCTCTATATGCTTTATAATTTTTATATACATTTTCTACATTTGTTATAATTTTTTATCACTATCTTTTTCCACAATGGCTTCATTTTTATCAAACATATTTTTTAATGCACATATACAATTCAATAAGAAATTTCTTCTATCCACATTCTATTTTTAGGAACTCTTATCCATGTCAATTTTAAATTTTTATAACAATTATGTGAAAAAACAGTTTCCCTCTTTTCTACATTTTTCTTCTGTTTGTTATCATTTTATTCAAGTCTTTCTTTTATATTAACATTTAATCTATTAACTGTATATTTATGAATTGTTAGCATTAAATTTTTTCAGTAATGCATATTTAAAATTATCAAACATGTTTTACAGTGCTCCTATTAATTTGATCAAAAATTTACCTTAAATCACGTTGAATGTCATATAAATCATTCCAATGTAAATCAGCAATTTTACTAGAAATTATTTTTAAAAAATGAATTTTTTCTTAATTTTCTGTGTGTTGTCACAACTTTACTCAAATTTTTCTTATATGTTATATTGCTTTATCTAATTTTTGTATAGTTATCTGAATTTTTAACATTAGTTTTTTTTCTGAAGTGCATTTAAGATTATCCAACACTTTTTTTCAGTGCATCTATTTAAATTTATAAGAAATTTTTCTGAAATCACATTTCAACTTCATAAGGAATGCTTTCCATATAAATCTTCAATATTTTTTTAGTATTTATTTATAAAACTGTTGTAATTCTTTACTATTTTATTTGTTGGTCATCATTTTAATTCAATTTTCTTTATATGCATTATATTTTAACATCACATTTTACTATATTTTATCATAAATTTTAACACTAGTTTGCTCAACAATGGTTCAAAATTATCCAACAATTATTTCCGTGTACATATTCAGTTTTCCAAAAAAAAGGGAAAAGCAGGATTGGTAGCACTTCACAGTTTTTAAAGTGTTTGCAACCTTTTAAAGGGCGGGGCCTGTGCTCAGGCCAGGCACACGTGGACAATGAAGAATGCCCTGCCTTCTTTGTGATGTCAGAGGCTTTAGAAGAAAAAGCCAGTGAGACTAGGCAGGCTTGGCAGAGTACGCGATGCCTTGACCAAGGAGCCTCTGAGAGACTCTGCTCTACAAGTTTCATCATGGGGCTTTTAACCAAAAGGTACTTGAGATGCGGGGATTCCAGTCCAGTAGAGCCACAGCCAGAAGAAGCCACAGCTGGACCCAGTTGCCTGTCTGGCAGTCTGAAGCGAAAACTGAGCAGATTAGACGATTTGCCACCAAGCTCTGGCATCCATGGACTTCAAAACCAGGGAAAAAATCTACATAAAGTTCTCAACTACATCTACAGGAAAAGGGCTAGGATCTCATCTAATTATAGTTATGAAAATTTATTTTTGAACAGGAATGACAGCGACATTAAAATCTGTGCCTTCGGAAGAACATGGTGTTTACACAAAGTATTTTATGTCAGTCGGGCTACTTTGCTAACATGCTCAAAGTTACTTGGAGAGAATCTCACAAGATGTCATTACGCTGGTCCTTAAGAATGAAGATATTGATGCCAGATCTCTGCATGTTGTGTTTTGTTCTTTGTACACGGATGAGGATTTGTCACTAACACCTCTGGAAATTCCTCAAGTTTTGGCGGCAGCACGCCTGCTCCAGGTGATCGAGTAATTCAGCAATGTGAGGAGACCATGAAGAGAACCATCAATAGGAACACTGTGTGCTCCTATTATTTGGCAGCAGAAGCCTATAGATTAAAAGCTGTAAAGACCAGATGCATTCAATGGCTTCTTTACAATTTGATGACACATCCAAGTGTAGCACTTTACAAGGAAGTAGATATGAAGTTGATGTATCTTCTTGGATCTTCTTCTGAATTACTAGTGATGGAAAAGGAGATCGATGTATATACCACCCTGAAAAAATGGATGTTCCTTTATCTTAATCCATGCTGGGACGGAACCTTGAAACAGCTTTTAGATGATACCAACAACTGGCTTTCCAACCAAATGGGACATATTGATGACATCAGCTTTCTTGAAACTGAAGAAGGACTAATATTTCAACCAGTGTTTAAAAAGCTGAGGTTTCAGCACATCCTCTGTGACTTGGCCTCCACAAGTGTCCTTGAACAAGATCGGCTAATACCTTCGAATGGCTGCACCCATTTATAAACAACAGTGGCTGACTTTGCTGCAAGCACAAAACCAAATGACAATTGGACCACAAACCATCAATGAAGAACTCAAAGAATGCACGATGAGGTGTGGGAAAATAATCCCCAAAGATGGTAAATACACTTGGAAATGGTCAGCTTGCAGACTTGGCTTTCCTCTACGTGTCACCTTTACCAGCAAGTGTATAACTTTCAAGCAACGTTATCTGAGGTGTGATTGTACTGCCTGCCGCAAACGTATACGAAATGTCCTATTCAGAATATCTTTGGTGTGTTTTGACTCAAAGAGAAAGTAACATTCAGTAAAACAACAGGTTATAAAATTTTTGCATTTGAATATAACCAGGAGAAAATTGTAATGAAACTGGATAGTAAAGCTCTAACCTTCCCTTTGTATATATTTGGCAATTTCCTGTTTGTAAATCTAGCACATGCAGACAACAAGTAATGTTGTCAATTATTAGATGCTAAGAGCCTTTTGCTAACACTGAATGGCTCATTTAATCTGAAGGCTGTGTCATGAATACAGCGATGAAGACCAACAACAAATTGAAAATTCTTGTGAGTCTAATACTACCAGAAGTGACTGGTTTCCCATCATCCCCTTATTTCCAAGTATTTCTGAAGAATACTTTTAGGTCCATCAAAGTATTTATCAAACTAAATCAAATGATTTAGTTGTCTTCTGATGACTTCTCTGCTGATTTTTGTTTACCACTGAGAGTCAAGCTTGAATGGAAATAAGAGAGAATTGTTTGCAAGGAAACAGCCCAATGAACTTGCAAATAGGATTTGGCCTTAGCAAAATTGGAGACAAAATAAAATTCACTCCATTGTTGAAAATGTTTTGAACCATTGCTTTCATTATGATGATATAATAAGATGCAAAGCATTGGTTAAAATGAAATGATTGAGATTAATCACTGTTGGTATAAGCTTCAGGTAATCAAATAGTGTCAATTTGGATTTCGATAGTATTTACTGCCTGTTATCTCTAATAACACAGACAAACACACAAAACTCACACACACAACACAGAGTTATTTTTATTGTAGAATTAATGTCATGTCATTCTCTATAAGCTAGTGAATTATATATTCAATATATTTACATACATGTATGTGATCTTCATTATATATTCATGTATAGACGTAAATGTAAATATTATGAAATCAAAAATAGACCATATATATATATATATATATAATATAATAATATATATAATACTTTGAGTCTCCAAGTTTATATGGCAGGAGGTAGAAGAAGCTGGTAATATTACACCTAGAGTAGAATGAGGTGACCTTTATGCAAGCACTCAGCTAAATTTCTCCATTGTGTAGAATTCAGGATCAGAGTAAAGGCATAGTGCACCCAGGATAGATAGTTCTTCCCAAGTCACTTCACATAGTCAAGACAATCTCCAACAGCCATTTTCAGAGCTAGGACTCTCACATGATGTTACATGCTGTCACAACTCTTCTTCTGGTCAGCATGATACTCAAACACATGGTTTTTAAGCCCTAACCTTCCAATGCTTTGTCTTCATAGGTTCATAACCAATGATATGGTTCAAAATTCATTTCATCCAAATTGTAATGTCCCTATAAATAGTTTCTTTCAAAAATGTGGCTGGTTCTGGTCCAATGCCATGCTGTTTGTACTACTATAGCTTGGTAGTCTAACTTGTACTGGGAATAGAGTTCATAGAATTTCCTTTTCAATTCTGAATTTTTTTAGCTATCCTCAGTTGTTTTTTTTTTTTTTTTTTTGGTTCTTTTGTATATGAAGCTGAGTGTTGTCCTTTCAAGGTCTTTATCACACTTACCTTGATTACTAGGCCTCATATGTTTATGATGTATCGTGAGATTATTATGCTTTACCTACAGTTTTTAGTGCCCAAATTTCTCCAGGCCTCATTTGGATATTCTACTTACCCATCATTACTTGACCTCCCATGAAGACATGATACTGAAAAAGCCGTATGTCCTCCCAGGCTAAGGAAACTTGAAACATTTATCATATCTTCAGTGCTTACCAATCCTCTCATACTTACCCAGCCTATAAGTGTACTAGGATCCACCTGGTTTCAAGGCCTTCCATGTTTTCCAGTCCTCCATTAGTTAAGAGCACTCAGTTGCTTAGCAGGCCTCACATGTTTACTAGGCCTTACTTGGCTACCAGGCCTCAAGTAGTTTCTAAGTTTTCCATAGTTTGAAGCTCCATGTAACTTAA
>JAJTUV010004119.1:0-25918 GCA_021653895.1 Mastomys natalensis | reverse complement strand
CACCCGCTAATGAGTCTAGCAGCTTAGACTACATGAGATTCCATTTACAAAGAAAGGAAAAGGGAAAATGAGGAGGAGGAAGAAATTAACAGTCTATAATTGACTCAGTAACTTAGTTTCACGTAGGCCAGAGGTTCTCTGGGAAGTAGACAACTCAAGAGGGATGCAGAAGCCCTGACATCTCTCAGGACAATAGGGAATTAGACATAATTGACATGAGGTTTCATTTCAAAAGCTTTTTCTTTTTCTTTCTTTTTTTTCCTCAGATGATTAGTAGAACCCTGGCGATCCCCCAGGTAACGTCCTATTTATAAATAGGGAAATGGAGGTAGAAGGAAGAGGGAAGTCCACAGCCAGTCAGTCATTTGATGGACCTGAGCCTATGAGGCCTAGCCCATGGTCTCTGGGATAGAGCCCACCTCTCTCTCCATTCTACCTCTTCAACATTACACTCTGAGTCTCCTTACTAATGACACCAAGGGGTAGGCCTGGCATTGTGTCATCCACCAGGTCATTTCCACAGGAAGCAGGATTCTCTGACCTTGCTACTAAAGACTAAAAGCATGAAGTCTGCAGGTACCAGAGCAGCCCAGCTACTCTGAAGAAGAGAACCTTGGTCCTGGCACTTTCTGAGCCTTAAGTCCTCATCTGTAAGATGAGGATTTAAAAGCCACTCTTTGGAATGGCTCCTATGAAGATGAGACAAGAGGATACAAAAAATGGAGTACTTTGTAAACTGTGAAGTGCTATCCTAATGTCAGATACTATTAATATAGGTCTAAAGACACTGCAGACAAAAAAAAAAAAGTAAGAGGAGAGGAGGCCATGCAGAAGTGAGAAGCCACACTTACAAGAAAAGAGTCCTACATGGCTTCTTACAGACCTGATCAATCCTGGGGCCATTTGCAGAGGTGGACAGTGGCAGGTCAGAACATCTCCAGTCCACAGGTCCAAGACACCCGCCCACTTTGCTTGGTGTGTATGCCTGCATGTAAGTGCACTTGGCGACCTAGTATCACGCTACTTTGCTTAGCTGCTCTGGGCAGTCATCAGTATGTGGTCCTGAGGTGGGTTACCCCACTTCAGGTCAACTCACAGACCCTCAAATGAAACTCTACCAATCAAAGTCCTTGTGGGGACACTTCTCATCCTCTGGGGACCTTACCTTGTACTTGGCTGCAAGCAGCTCTGTGGCCTGCTGCTCCCGCCTCAGATCCTCCAGCATCTTCTCCTTCTCTTCCAGAAGCTTCTGCTTCTCCTCACTCACGAGGCTGCGGTCATCCTGGATGGCGGCCTTCTCCTCCTCCAGCCGCTCCTTCTGTTCCTGCAGGTAATTCTCCATGTTCTTCTCCAAAGCTGCCTCCAGGATGGGCTGGGGTGGGCGGTGATTGTTGTTGTTATCATCTTCCTCTTCAGCCACCCAGGCCTCAATCACCGCCCCCTCTGGATAGCCGGCTGGGGCAGACACGGCCTTCTTTCTGCGACTGCTCTTTCTCCGAGGTCGCTTGCCCAGCATTCCCTTCTTCTCCAGCTGGGCCTTCAAGCGGGCGATCTCTTCCTGGAATTCCCTCAGCAGCGTGTCCTTGGGGTCCTCGTTCACCCGCGGTTTGTTCTTGATGTTCTTGGCTCGGTTTGCAAAGCGCAGGGTAGAGAGGCTCTCATCATAGCTGTGAGAAGCTGGACCCAGTGTGGCCACCATGATGGTCTTGGCATTGCCCCCCAGTGAGTCTTGGAGCAGCCGGGTCAGCTTGGAGTCCCGGTAGGGGATGTGCGTGCTCCTGTTGCCGGCCAGAGCAGCAATCACATTGCCCAGGGCGGACAGCGACAGATTGATTTTAGAAGCTTCCTTAGGCCTCTCTCCGCTACTACTAGAACCACTAGCACTGCTACCTCCAGTACTACCACCAGCTGTTGGCTGTGTGGCTGGCCCTCCAGCTGTGTTAGGACCTGCCTTGTTCTGCCTCTCACTGCCCGCCAGGTCTACCAGGTTGAGTTTGCCTACTCGGATATGGTCCTGGCCATCGGAGCCTCGCTCACTGCACTCCACTGTGATAACAAAGATGGCATGGGACCTGGAGCTGACCTCATTCATGTGGGTGCTGCCCACTGCCCGGGCTTGGTTCCCCAGGTTCATCACATGCTCAATCTCCTTGACATTCTTGGTGACAAAGGAAGAGAGGTCCTTGATGTAGACCCCTGTTTCAGGATTCTCCTTCAGCTCTAGCCTCTTGCCTGGCTCCTTGGATAGCAGGTCTCGAATCTCCTCCTGGTAGATCTCCAAGTAGGAGGCACGAACCAAGTACTGCTGGTTCTGGGAGCGGGAGATGTGAGTGAAGATGTGCTCAAAGGCATTGGGGATAACCCCGCGGAGCTCTGGCTCCACCCAGGTCCCCTGCATGGTGTAGGTCTTGCCAGTGCCAGTCTGGCCATAGGCAAATACGGTGCCATTGAAACCCTGAAGCACCGAGTCTATCAGGGGCCTCACCGTTTCGTCATACAGGTCGGCCTGCTTGGAGCTAGCATCATATACAGCATCAAAAGTGAAGGTCTTGGGCAGCTCCCCAGGTGCCGCGCGGGGGTTTCGCAGAGTCACCTGGCCCAGTTTCACGTCCATGGTCAGAATCTGCTCATGACCAGCAGCCTCCTCCTTCCTACTGAGGGGGCGGCACCGGGCCACCACCTTCAGGGCCTCGCTGGCCTTGGTCTTACTGGCCATATTGCAGTTCTGTCCTTCCAGGTGGGCCGCTCTGCAGTCTGGGCGGTCCTCCTGCCCTACTCCTAGGTCGGGATCGGTCGGGCTGGCCCAGCCCCCAGGCACCGCTCTTCAATCTGCATGCAGCCTACCCGGGTGGGGATGCAGGGAGTTGGCCCCGAGACTGCTGCAGTCCAGGCCTCCACAGCTCTCCACGGCTTTCTGTGCACAGGCTGGAGAGGTAGAATTAGGCAAAATCCCCAGGCAACCGCTCAAGCTGCTCCTGCCGAAGGGCAGTGCCTGGAACCCACCCCATGCTGGAGCAAGAGGGAGCGCTACGGTAAACAGCTTCGGCAACAATGAGATAAAGGAGGAGGAAAATGAGATGGGGGTGGGCGGCAGAGCTGTCTTTTCCTCCTCCTTTTCCCCTTCCCCTAGAGATCCATGGCGGGGGATGCGAGTCCTGAGCGGCCGGGGGATCCCGGTCCTCCCGAGGTCAGAGGCTCACCTGGAGTCCTCCCCTCCGGCTGGAGGATCATTCATTGCAGCCACAGCTGGCTGCTGTTGCCTCTCCTTCGCCTTCCCCGCCGCCACCACCACGGGAGAATGAGAGAAAAAACAGAAGGAGATGGGGCGGAGCAGCGGCGGCGAGACTGATGTTGCTGCGGCCGCTGCGCTGCGGCCCGGGTTATGTCTCCCGGCTGGGGTGGGGCAAGGGGCGGGGCCGCGGGGCGGGGAACAAGAGCCCGGTGCGGCCCTTGGGCGAGGGACAGCGGTGCATCGCCGCCCGCACCCCGCCGACCCCTTAGGGATGACAAGCTCCGGTGCCCACCCAGGTCCCGCGCCCACCAGTCGGATGCGGCGCAGCCACCGCCAGCCGTCACCCCACCGAACCCGAGCATGCTGGGAGTTGTAGTCCTTCCTTTGTTAACCGGGTTCTGTCAGGTTGCTAATGCTTTCTCCAGTCCTCAAGTCTGGGAGCCCCTCCTCCCACAAGCAACCCCTGAGTGTGTCTGCTGAGGCTGCACCACCCACGCGTGTTCTCGCGGCAACCGCCATTCTCGGTTTCTCACTGCTCCAGCCATTTGCTTGCAGATGGGGACATGTCACTGTCCTCCATTCCTCAGGGTGTCACCAGGCCTCCTAGAGCTTAACTCCTAAACATTATTGGGCTCTGTCTTTTCCTCTCCCTATTCTGGTTTAGCCCTGGCCTTCCTTTTAACGCTCTGCTGGAAGCAAGTTAATTGATTCCACCTCTCGTGTCTGTACTTAGCCTCTGGCTTCAACCACTTCTCCATGACCTTCCGTATCCCTCGAAGGCCGGTCCATCTTCTGACCTCCCAGCCTACATCCACTACTCTGATCCAGCCTATACTCCTGATAACCATGCCGACACACTTTTCTAGCTTCCGCTGAGCCCCGAACTACTCTAGGACCTGAATCTTTCTTAAGGAGCCCAAAGATTGTAATAAACTGACTCTGCCAAGTCGCACCCTGTGCCTTTGCCCAGAGATCCTGTTACATTTCTTCGTCTACTGTCCTGCCACTTACTTGGGCAGCACAAGCATTTCGTCATCTATGAAGCTGTGCTGGTTAATTTTTATCAACACAAACTAGAGATGCCTGGGAAAAGGAAATCTCAACTGAGGATGTTGCCTGCATTTGATTGGTCTGTGGGGTATATTCTTGATAGCTAATTGATGGAGGAGAGAGCACAGCCCACTCTGGGAGGTGCTTCCCTGGGCAGGGTTGTATAAGAAAGATAGCAGATGTGAGCCTGGAAGCCAGCCGGCAAATAGTGTCTCTCCATGATTGCTGCTTCAAGGTCCTGCCTTGAGGTCCTGCCTTGATGACTGAAACGTGTAGGGCAAATAAACCTTTTCCTCCCCAAGTTACTCTTGGCAGGCAATATTTAATCACAGCAACAGAGAAGCAATTAAATCAGAAGCTCTTGGGCTGGAGATTGGCTCAGTGGTTAAGAGCACTGACTGCTCTTCCAGAGGTCCTGAGTTCAATTCCCAGCAACCACATGGTGGCTCACAACCATCTGTGATGGGATTTGATGCACTCTTCTGGTGTCTCTGAAGACAGCTATAGTGTATTCATATAAGTAAAAATAAATCTTTAAAAAAAAAGAAAACAAAAAACAAAACAACCAGAAGCTTTCTCTGACTGGTTTGCTTCCATAGCAGAAAAAAGGATGGAATTTACATAAATTAAAACTTGGGCCTAAAGCCGGGCGGTGGTGGCACGCGCCTTTAATCCCAGCACTTGGGAAGGAGGCAGAGGCAGGCGGATTTCTGAGTTCGAGGCCAGTCTGGTCTATAGAGTGAGTTCCAGGACAGCCAGGGCTATACAGAGAAACCCTGTCTCGAAAAACCAAAAACCAAAACAAAAATACAAAAACAACTTGGGCCTAGCATTCCCGTTCCTGTATGGTGCATATGTATACTTAGGTGTTTGTGTGGGTGTGTCCACATGTGCATATGGATGTGCATGTGGATGGCTCTCTGAACCAGAGATTGACTTTACTGGAAAAAATGGTTAGCCAGGTGCAGTGATGTATGACTTTAATCTTAGCCCTTGGGAGGCAGAAGCAGGTCAATCTCTGAGTTCAAGGCCAGCCTGGTCTACAAATCGAGTTCTAGGACAGCCAGGGCTACACGGAGATTTTTAAATTTTATGTTATGTGTATGAATGTTTTGTGACCATTATATTCATTTGTTTTTTTTTTTTTTTTTTGTTTTTGTTTTTGTTTTTGTTTTTCGAGACAGGGTTTCTCTGTGTAGCCCTGGCTGTCCTGGAACTCACTCTGTAGACCAGGCTGGCCTCGAACTCAGAAATTCGCCTGCCTCTGCCTCCCAAGTGCTGGGATTAAAGGCGTGCGCCACCACTGCCCGGCTCATTATATTCATTTGTATCCCATGTGTGTTCCTGGTGCCCACAGAGGTCAGAAGTGGATGTTGGATCCCCTAGAACAAGAGCTGTAGATAGTTGTGATCTGCCATGTGGGTGGTGGGAACTGAACCAGTGTCCTCTGTAAGAACAACACATACTCTTGATCACTGAGCCATCGCTCCAGAATCCCCTTGAGTTCGTTTGGTTTTGGTTTTGTTTAGTGTTTGTGTGTGTGTGTGTGTGTGTGTGTGTGTCTGCGAAATGCACTGGAATGTCTGTGGCCGGCCAGTGAGCTCTAAGGATCTGACTGTCTTTACCCCCTCACGCCCTGCCTCCAGTGCAGAGATTGCTGGGGATCACAGTTCAGTTCCTCAGGCCTGTACAACATACTCCTAGCTGAGTTATCTTCCCATCACATAGTATCAGCTCTGATCTCCACCCAACAGTACACTCTGCTTCCTCTTTGGCTTCCTCAGTGCTTAAAGGTGATGTAGGGGCTAGCGAGATGGCAGGGCAGTTTAGAGTACCGGCAGCAGGCCTGGGTTTGGTTCTCAGGTGGTTCTACATAGCAGGCAAACACTCCAAGACATAAAATAAGAATAAATAATTATTTAAAAATGGGTTTTGGTGTATGATGTTTGTTTGTTTGTTTGTTTATTTATTTATTTATTTATTTATTTATTTATATTTTTGGTTTTTCGAGACAGGGTTTCTCTCTGTAGCCCTGAAACTTGCTCTATAGCCCAGGCTGGCCTCAAACTCACAGAGATCTGCCTGCTTCTGCCTGTTCAGTACCAGGATTGAAGGCACACACTGCCACTGCCACCACTGCCACCCAGTTCTTTTCACAAGCTTATAAAACAAAGTTTATCAAATTAAAAAAGAAATTGAAGATAAAGCTAGGCATGACTCCAGCCACACTAAGAACATGCGGCACAAAGATCAAGAGTTTAAAGTCACCGCCAGTTACAGAACAAGCTCAATGGCAACCTGGACAAGAGAATCCGCCCCCCCCCCCCCATCTCAAAACAAACAACAAAACTTATCTCCTTGTGTCACATTGCTACCCCTCAATTCCTAGAATTTGAATGTCAGCTGGGCCAGCAGCTTGAGGTTTAGCTGGTAGCTTGCCCACTTTCGGAGTTCCTGGCCTACCTCCGGACTCTGCTGGTCCAGCTCCGCTGATGAACTTGGCCTTTGGGTCAATTACTAGTGACGCTTTGGCTGTGCAGACTTTACCTTTCTTGGCTCTGACAACCTGACTTCTGGAGAGTGTTTGATTCTGGAGCTATTTCCTTGTTGTCTTTGGCTTGCATTTTGCACTTCCGTCTCTGTTTTGGCCAACTCATTGGCCACCCACAGAGCTGGATAAAATGCAAGTGTATCCTTCTCTCTCTATGTTGTTACCACTGGCTCAGGTCCTTGTGTATGGGAACCGATGATGAAAAACCATTGCTCCCAAGAGGAAAGTCCGTCTAAATTACTTAACGTCCCTGAACAACTATTTTCACAGTAGGATAAGAGTGTTTACCTTCGTCGGGCGGTGGTGGCGCACGCCTTTAACCCCAGCACTTAGGAGGCAGAGGCAGGAGGATTTCTGAGTTCGAGGCCAGCCTGGTCTACAGAGTGAGTTCCAGGATGGCCAGGGCTACACAGAGAAACTCTGTCTTGAAAAACAAAAAAAAAACAAAAAACAAAAAACAAAAAAAAAAAAAAAAAAAAGAAAAAAAGAAAGAGAGTGTTTACCTTCCCTTATGGGATTTACATAAAGATTAGGTCAAATGATATATGTATGTGTTCTTAGGCCATAAAAAGCACTCAAGAAACGGGGATGGGTCCAGGGTTAAGAATCTGGCTTAGTGGGTAGACTGCTTGCCTAGCAGACATGAAAACCTGGGTTTGATCCTCAGCCTCTGAAAATCTGGGCACAGTGGCAGATACCTATAATCCCAATACTCGGGAAATTGAAGCAGGACGGTCAGAAACTCAAGGTCAACCTTGGCTGTACAGTTAGTTTGACGTCATTCTGTGCTACAAACAAACAAACAAACAAATTCCTTTTCTAAATAAGTAAATAAGTTCCTTTCCCCCTCCTCCATACTCAAAGCAGTGTCTCTCAAAGCAGAGAGTTTTGTGTCTTTCACCGATTTTTTAATGTAAAGATCTTTTACATTTTAATGTAATGTATTTCTATTTTATGTGCCTTGGTGCTTTGTCAGATCCCCTAGAATTGGAATTACAGACAGTTATGAGCTTCCATGTGGGTGCTGAGAATTGAACCCAGAACCTCTGGAAGAGCAGCCAGTGCTCTTAACCGCTGAGCCATCTCTCCAACCCCATCTCCCACCATTCTTCCATGTTTTATTCTCTGACTGTTCTGACTTGCAGTCCCCCTAAGATTCACCACTGTCTTCCTGTGTGCCTGTGTCCCCGTGTCCCTGTGCAGCTCCTCTGCATGAGGTGCCCTCCTCCCTTTACTGCTGTCTATACAGCCTCATCTACCACAATTCAACCCCAAGTGTACACCAGTCAAAGAGACTTTCCTTACCAGTAAACCTCTCTGGAAACACCCTCAAATCACACCAGAGAGAGAGAGAGAGAGACACAGAGAGAGAGACAGAGAGAGACAGAGAGAGAGACAGAGAGACAGATAGACTCAGAGACTCAGTCACTCTTGTGTGGCCCATTCTTGCCCACCAGGCCCTCTTGGCCAGTCCTGTATTCTACTTTGAGACAAGGCCTTTCTTTTTTTTTTTTTTTTTTTTTTTTTTTGATTGCTTGGTTTTTTAGGTTTTTTTGAGACAGGGTTTCTCTGTGTAGCTCAGGCTGTCCTAGAACTAGTTCTGCAGACCAGGCTGGCCCAGGGCTTCCACTGCATAACTCTTATAGGACTCTTTATAGCCGGACTTGGGACAACCAGGTCTGTCTTTCTCACCATCACTGTGTGTCCCTTACAGACAAGAGCATGATTTTTACCTCCCACTCCCGTCTCTTCACACTCAACACACTTTTTTTGTGATTGTACAAACTTAGGCAATCACTCTTGTTTGTTAAGCAAATGAGTACATGTTAAAAAACCTTTAGAGCAAGAAATTAATGAAGTGAAAGCAGAAGCAACTGTCACAAGCCCTTCTATTTTAGTGTGTTCTACTTTGACTGAAGTAGCCTCATGGTTGGCACTTGCATGGGCCTCATGTGAATCCTAGGAAATGGGAAAATATAATGTCCAAGCTTTTTCTTTCTTTTAGTTTTTTAAAAAATAATTAACTAATTTTATTATTTTTCTCTTTTTTGAGACAGAGTTTCATTGAGTAGCCCTGGCTGTCTTGGAACTTACACTGCAGACCAGGCTGACCTTGAACACACAAAGATGTGCCTGTCTCTGCCTCCTGAATGCTGGGATTAGAGGTGTGTCCTTGGAAATAGCTTTGTTTTTTAAAGAGGACCGAGCTGGGAAGCTTCAGCTGATGAAATATCTAGGGAGAAGAAACCAAAATAATAGAAAATAAATTAAAATAATAAAATCAAACCAGAAACAAAGCCACTGAAACTCCCTGCAACCCCGTGGTCTTAGTGGTCTTTCCCTTACACAGTGGGTTAGGTTACCAAAACTGACAAGTCAGCTACTTATGGAGCAATCCATGATAATGAAAGTGCTTGCTCACCATGTAGCCCAACCCCAAGTGCTGAGATTACAGTGTGCACTGCCACACTCAGCTCCATACAGAAGGTTCTTTTTACCCCAGGGGATTCCCATAGCAGCCACTTCTTCAAGTAAAGACCCGGTGACAGTCAGATTACAGCCATAAAACTATACCAAGAAGATAGAATTAGCCTTACAAACAAAAACAGGACTAACTGGACTTGAACTACTAAGCAAAACCAGATTTAGCCAGCAGAGGGCAATATGGCTACATGACAAAATTACTGCGTCCTCTGGAAGATGCTTGGTCTAATTTTAGTCCTCCAGTATGTCAAACTTAGATTTTAATTTCTTTTAATTTTATTTTTCTCAGGCTCTTTAGATCAATCCCCTATGCATAATAAGAAAATACTCTATCATTAAGCTAAATTCTCAATCTTTAAGCCTAGATTTCTTTTCTAAGTTTTACTAACGATTTTGATTATTTTATGTATGTGGGAATTTAACCTGTGCTCCACATATGGACAGTACCCATGGACACCAGAAGAGAGCATCAGAAACTCTGGAACTGGAGTTGTAAATGGTTGTGAGCTGCCATATGGGTGTTGGGAATTGATCCTGGGTTGTCTGGAAGAGTAGTCAGTGCTCTTAACTGGGGAGTGAAACATCTTCCTAGTCCAGATTTGTTCTCACCGTCGTTGATGCTGTTTGTTTGAGACTGGATCTCTTAATTGTAATCCAGAATGTCCTGAAACTCACTATGTAATGCTGGTTTATATCAAACGTGCCATCTTGGTCCTTAGCCTCTTGAGTTCTGGGATTGCAAATGTGTGCTACCGTGCTTAGCATCAAGTCTACACTAACGTTTTTTATCTTTTCCATTTGCTGTTGTTTTGTTTTTGAGATAGAATATCAGAAGCCCAGACTGGCCTTGAACTTATATTGCAGAGGATAGCCTTAAATCCTAATTCTCCTGCCACAGTGCCCAGTGTTCTGGGTTACAGGCGCTCCACCAAACCTACCTATTCAAGCTCAGGTTTCTAAATGCTTCTCTTTTCTCTACAGCTCTTTCTCATGGTTTCTTTTGTAATTTCTGGAGGCTGGGATTTGTCAATCAAAATTCTTCTTCTTATTTTTTTTTTTATCTACTTTTGGTTGTTTTTAAGATGTGGTTTCATGTATTTCAGGCTGGCCTGGAATTTACAATAGAGCCAAGGATGGTCTTCCGGCTTTCACTTACCTGAGTACCAGGATTACAGACATGTATTGACATAGCCCTTAGATTGATTGATTGATTGATTGATTGATTTTTGAGGCAGGATTTCTCTATGTAGTCCTGGCTGTCCTGGAACTCACTCTGTAGACCAGGCTGGCCTCGAACTCACAAAGATCTGCCTGTTTCAGCTTCCCAGGTACGGTTAAGCCTAGCATGCTTATTTTTAAATTAATTCTCATTGGTTTGTTTATTTTTGCAGTACTGGGGGAAATCCTGGGCCTCGTGACTATGAATTTAGTCACTGAGATACACCATCAGCCTCTTCAAATTGGAAAAAATAGAAATATCTGGGGAAAAATATGAGGCTGGGAATGTAGTTCAACTGGTAGAGAGACTGACTATGGTACATGAAGTCCTGAGTTCAGTCCCCAGCACTGCATACAACCAGGATTGTGGTCCAAAATTCAAAGTCATGCTAAAATATACGGTGAGTTTAAGGCCAGCCTAGGCTACACGAGTCCATGTCTAAAAAAAAAAAAAATTAGGAGCTGGGCAAATGATACAGTGGTTACAGCATTTCTTGTACATGTTTGAGGGTCTGAGTTAGAATCCTAAAGACTAACGTAAAAGCCTGGCAGGGAGGGAGGACCTGTAATCCCAACACTCTTACCTCAAGATGGGAGGGGAAGCAGCAGATAAGGAGAACATGTGTCAATTCAGACTGTTAAACAAAATCCCATAGCCTCCATGACCCCTAAACAGCAAACATCTGTTGTTTACAGCGAGGTCTAGCGCCTAGGAATCCCAAGGTCAAGGTGCCATAGATTCTGTGTCTGGTGAGGACCTACTTCACAGGTTAGTGTCTTGTTGCATCCTTACATGACAGAGAGAACATGACCTTTTGTATAAATCGAGCTGGGGCGATAGCTCGGCTGTTGATAAAGTGTTTGCCTGAAAGTTCAAGGACCTACTTTCAAGCCCCAGAATCCATGCCAAAAAGCTAGGGATGGTGATGTATAGCCGTAATCCCAGTGTGGGGGACACAGAGACAGATCTCTGGGGCTCCATATTACAGTCAATCTAGTTTGCTTGTTGACTTCCAAACCAATGAGACCGAATCCGAAAGAAAAAAATAAATGTAGCTAGTACTCCAGGAAAGGTACCTGGGGCTGTTCTTGGACCTGCATGCAAGTGCTCACAGTTCACACTCCAAAATAAAATGTAAAAAAGATACTAACCTACAGAGTCAAGGTGGTGCATGCCTATAATCCTGGAATTTAAGGGCCAAAGACAAATAGATCTCTGTGAGTTCAAGATCAACCTGGTCAACATAATGAGTTCCAGGCCAGCCAGCGCTTCATAGTGAAAACCTGTCTCAAAGCAAAACCAAAAAATGTAAAAAGAAAAAAAGCAAACAAAACCTAATCTCATTAATGAATGCTTCAATTAACTTTCTGACCCCTGTCACCCTTTAAGGCCTAATCTATATATGCCCCAACCCTGTGTGTGTGTTTTTCTCGTTTTTTTTTGAGACATGGTTTTCCTATGTATTCCAGCCTGCAGCCTTAAACTTACCAAAATATAGTGTGTCTGCCCCAGTTTCCCAAGAGCCAGAATTATAGGCATCCTGCGTTCTTGTTCGTTTGTGACAGGTCTCACTGTCCAGCTCCCCTTCACTCATGGCCTCAAGCTTCTTCCATCCAGCTTACATAGTAGCTTGGACCACAGACGTGTACCACAGTGCCCAGCTTGATCTATGACCCCGGTGCTGTAACCCTGGGAGTTAGGATTTCACCATATGAGTTATGGAGAAGTGAGGAGGTACAAACATTCAGGTAACGCCAGCTATAATCTCTAACCTGAGAGGAGACAGCTGTGGTAGAAACCCAGGAGGCCAGATTTGGGACCAAACACTGGTTTCCCAGACACTTGTACCAGACAGAAAAAGCAGCTAAATCTCTCTGCTTCATTAGGTTCCTGTGTAAATCAGGGTCTGCCTCTCCAGACTGCCTGTCTGGTGCCCTTCCCCTGACACACTGTCAATCAGCCGTCAGAACCAAGGTCTGTCTCTTTCGTCCTGGAATGCTGCTGGGGCAGTTCTGAGGTGTGACTCATGAACTGCAGTAGTCTGACACTGAGAAACAGAATTATTTAGGAAGCTGAGGTACCCACAGTCAGCAAACTTCCTCAGAGTCTCCTGGGTCTGGGGATCTCATGGTGGGGGTGTCTCTTATCTAGGGTGTTCACACTACCATGTTCACTTCCTTTCTTCCTTCCCTCCCTTCCCTCCCTCCCTCCTTCCTTCCTTCTTTCCTTCCTTTCCTCCCTCCCTCTTCTTTCTTTCTTCTTTTTCTTTCTTTCTTTCTTTCTTCTTTCTTTCTTTCTTCCTTCCTTCCTTCCTTCCTTCCTTCCTTCTTTCTTTTCTTTCTTTCTTTCTTTCTTTCTTTCTTCCCTCCTCTCTCTTCCTTTCTTTCCTTTGACAGGGTTCACGTATCTCGGACTGGCCTGAGAATGATCTTCATGTTCTTATCGTGCCCCCGCCTCCCCAGTATTAGGATCCTAACAGTGCACCCCAGTTGGGTTTATGCAGTGCTAGAAAGGAACCAGGGCTTCATACACACCAGGCCAGCAATCTACCCAGCACCTCCAGTCCACAAATACTGTCTCTCCAAATGTGGGCAATAGTTTCTACTGCTGGAAAGAAATACCATTACCACAAGCTGTAGCAGTAATTATTTAAACCGCTGAATTTGTTGCTGTAAATCTCCCACCAAATAAGACCAGTAAAGGAAAACACAACTCAATTATTATGGGTATAAATTGCATGCCTAGATCGGGCAGATTTACCGTTACACTACTCTATTCCCCAGCTATGAGATCCCTTATAACTTGCAGTTTATTTAGGCCACGTGCTTGTCCTCCCAGCTCTGGCTCCTCCGTCTTCGGCTTCCTACTCCTTCCTCCATCGACTTCCTTCTGCAGTCAACCTCCTTCTGCTTCTCCCTCTGCTGCTGCTTTACCTTTTTTTTTTTTTTTTGGTTTTTCGAGACAGGGTTTCTCTGTGTAGTCCTGGCTATCCTGGAACTCACTCTGTAGACCAGGCTGGCCTCGAACTCAGAAATCCGCCTGCCTCTGCCTCCCAAGTGCTAGGATTAAAGGCGTGCGCCCCACGCCCGGCCGCTGCTTTACCTTTTATATCGAATTCCTCTCACTCTCTCCTCCCCTAAGCCTTTTTCTCCGCCTCCCCTTCTACTGCCCAATCTCTGGCTCTAGCCTTTATTTTACAGGTTTTAATTGGACAGAAGATGTCACCTGTGTACAGATTCAATCATCCTCTGCAGCCCCTCCCAGGAAAGTGAAACTATGATCAAAATACAAGGCTGAGGCTATCCACAACAACAAGCAACTGGAGAAGGAAAGGGTTTAATCTGACTTACACTTCCATATCACAGTCTACATCTAAGGTCATCAGAGAGGGAATTCAAGCAGGGCAGGAAACTCACAGCAGGCACTGAAGCAGAAGCCATGACTGAGTGCTGCTTACTGGCTTGCTCCTCGGCTTGCTCAGCCTGCTTCTTATTATAAAGCCCAGGGCCAACAGCCCAGATGTGGCCCTACTCACAATGAGCTGGACACCTCCAGCATCAATCACTAATTAAGAAAATGATTTTTGCCGGGCGGTGGTGGCGCACGCCTTTAATCCCAGCACTTGGGAGGCAGAGGCAGGCAGATTTCTGAGTTTGAGGCCAGCCTGGTCTACAGAGTGAGTTCCAGGACAGCCAGGGCTATACAGAGAAACCCTGTCTCGAAAAACCAAAAAAAAAAAAAAAGAAAAAAGAAAATGATTTTTTTCAATTGAGAGCCCCTCTTCCCAAATGACTCTGACTTGTGTCAAGTTGACATAAAAAGTATCCAGACAGGGACAAAGGTGCATTTCTCCACGGAGTAACTAAGGGTAATGGATGCAGATAGCAGTTAGTAGCTACAGCACTGAGCTGTTAGAGCATCTGTGGTAGGCCTTCTGCACACCGTGTGGCTAGAATCATGCCTATAATGTACTCCTCCTTCTGACATGTAATGTCCTACAGTATCTGAGGACTCTATCAAGGAGTACATCTCCAGGAGAGACTTGGCACTATATAATCAGGACTATTAGAAAGTCAGACATGGGCTGGAGAGAACGCTCATCGGTTAAGAGCTCTTCCAGAGGTCCTGAGTTCAATTCCCAGCAACCACATGGTGGCTGACAACCATCTGTTTGGGATCCAATGCCCTCTTCTGGTGTGTCTGAAGACAGAGACACTGTACTCACAAACATAAAATAAATAAATCTTTAAATAAAAAATTCAGACACATACCTGTAATTGTAGCTACTTGGAAAGCTGAGGCAGGAGGATCGAGAGTTCAAGGATAACCTGGGCTGCATAGTGAGACCTCATCTTAAAAAAACAGAAAAGGAAAACAAAAACACCCAAGCATGGCTGAGTACAATTTTTATCCTAACACCAGGAGGGCAGGAGCAGGCAGATTTCTGGGAGTTCAAGGCCAGCCTGGTCAACTTATCAAGTTCTAGGCCAGCCAGGGCTACATAATGAGACCTTGTCAAAAACAAACAAACATAAGCAAAACAATTATAAATTGGGTATGGCAGGCATGCCTATAATCTGAGCACTTGGGAGATTGTAGGTAGCAGGCTCCAGAGTTCCAGGCAATCTTAGCTACATCCTGGATTATAGATGTGAAATCCTTTCTCAAAAAACTGAGGACTGACTAAATAAATTAATGAAAAGGAATCACACTGGAGTCAGGCATGGTGGCCCACATCAGAGGTTCAAGGTCATCCTCAGGTACACATCAAGTTTGAGATCAACCTGGGCCACATATGACCCTGTTTAAACAATAGAAACACCCAACAGCCACAGAAAAGCACTTTAAACTTTTCAAAAAGAAAAGTGTCCAAACTGCTCCAAAATGCATACTTCAAGGCTAGCTGTCAGCTGGTTCCTGTCACAAGGAGTCACTTTTAAGTCTGGGTGACTTCCCATGAGCCATAGAGTTAACTTAAAAAATCTGAGCCTGCCTCACTGGGAGGGCCCAGGTGTTCTCAGGGAGCCACATCAGTGCAAAGGCCACGCTGACAGCTACGGACTTTAGTCCCCTTGGGAGATCCTGTCTTACCTCAGAAGGTTTGAATCTCAGGAGAAGGGAAGGACAGCTGGTGACATCAGGGAGGGAACAGCGGGAGAGCTGGCCTCAGGCTCCAGTCGGGAAACCCAAGCTCCAGCCTGGCTGGAGAACACAGTGTGCCCATGCCCCTGGGCCTCATGGTGACGACATCTTGTGAGACTGTACTCTTATATGCCCATCCGGGGGCAGCCCTGCTCAGCTACCCACTCAGAGATGGTGTCAGGGGCAAAATGAGCAATGTCTTTAAAATTTGTATAAAAATACTTTGAAAAGCTTAAAGTGATAAAATAATATGAGTGGTTGTTAGGAAAAAGAAAGAGCCAGGTGTTGTGGTATACACCTTTAATCCCAGTACTCTAGAAGCAGAGGCAGTCGATGTCTGTGAGTTCAAGGACAGCCTGCTCTACAGAGTGAGTTCCAGGATAGTCAGAGCTATAGAGAGAGGCCTTGTCTCAGATAAATAGATAATGGTGATGATGATAGATATAGATAGATAATGATAGATAGATAGATAGATAGATGATGATAGATGATAGATAGATAGATAGATGATGATAGATAGATAGATAATGATATAGATAGAAAGACAGAAAAAAGAAAGAGGAAAGTGGGGCAGGCTTCTAACGCTGTCAAAGTGATTATTCATAGGGGTAGTTAAACAGGTGAAGGGGACCTAGAGAATGGGATAGGGGTAGCACCAGTGGGATGGAGTAGGGCCAGCGGGATGGGGTAGGGCCATTGCCGGTCTGGCGATGGGCCGCCTCTGGGTACCGAGCAGCCCCCCCCCAGGCCTGACCGACCACGAGGACCTGGGAGGTGGGTGTGGGCTGATGAGACAGCATGGGTTGGGGCTGGGGTGGGCAATGGGGTTATGCGGAGGCGGGAAAGGCGTGGGGAATGGGCTGTGGGCCCCGAGAAGCCTGGGAGGGAGCTACTGCATCCCACTTGCCTTATGGGGAGCTCCTGACCCTCAACTCCTGCTTCCTCCAGGATCTTTGTCTGGATGTCAAGTGGATGCCTCTGGCCCGTCCAGCGAACTCCAGGGAACTCGGTGGAAACCATGGCTTCTTTGATGCCTCTTTCCCCAAATCTGAGTCCTATGGTCCTCCTGCTGGTCAGTTGTGATCTGGGTTTTGTATGAGCAGGTGAGTGAAGAGGATGTCCGCAGTCAGGGTCCCTCAGAGCTAGTGTGGAAGTGAAACCTCTTAACTTGTTAACACTGGGCACCCCTAGACCGACCTCCCTCTCCTGTGAGTGTGATGGTCACTCATCTCAGAGCCAACTCGGCCACTGTGTCCTGGGACGTCCCAGAAGGCAACATCGTCATTGGCTACTCCATTTCCCAGGAAGTATGAATCACCCTGTTTCCCAACCTGTGCCTTGGATCTCTGAACATCCCTCTAGTTTCCTCCACACTATTCCTTTTGAGTGCTTGGATATTTAGAGTCCTGAATTAAGCCTGATGCAGAGGGACTGGGGCTATGCTGCCCTCCTTTCTCTATGTCTCCTTGCAGAGACAGAATGGCCCGGGCAGAGGTAATCAGGGAGGTGAACACCACCACCAGGGCCTGTGCTCTCTGGGGCCTGGCTGAAGACAGTGACTACACAGGGCAGGTCAGGGCATGTGCATCCGGGAAGGAGCCCCCCAGGGCCCCGTGTGCACTTCCGCACTCTCAAGGGTTCTGACAGGCTGCCCTGTAACAGCTCCAGCCCAGGTAAGAGCCTGTGTTAGTGGCTTTTCCCCTGGCTTTTAACCTCTCGTTTACCTGCTTAAGGCTAACAACTGTCTCACTCAGATGAATAGGATGATTTAATTCCTTCTACTGCCAAGGAAGGAAAGAAAAACAGGTGGGCAGGGGAGCAGCTACAGAAGAGGCTGCTAACGAATCCTTTGGGGGAATGGCTTTTAAGCATCCTTTTACCCGAAGTCACATCACACCCGGCCACAACTTGATCTGAGCAAGTTCTATAATCATACTTTGATCTCTAAATGCTACCCACTGTGGAGCGCTGCTGCCGCACCTTAAAGATGGCGCTTGCCATCTTTTGGCATCTTTGTTTAGAATAAACAAGCCCTTATTTGGTAGGAAAGCCGCGCCTGCCTGTGGCCTGATCTTCCGTCATGATGCTCTGGTCTATGATAGTGCAGATCATGGTATGGGCTCATGGGCCGTCCTACGAAGAGTATTTAAGTGCACTCACCGGGCATTCGGGGGCACACCCTTGATTCTCATGTAACCTGCCATTCCTGAGTAAACCGTTGCTGGAAGGAACTGGTGTGCTAGTCTTTCTTCCCTGCTGGACAGGGTGATCAGCGCGACACAACTGGTGGCCCATACGGGGATTCTCAATTTAATCCCCAGAGTTCCAGAACCAGCGGCAGACAGGGCGATCGATCGGAAAGTGGCCGGTAAGTAGGGCCCTTCATTAAAAAGGTTCTCGGAAGGAGAAGACATATATATTCAAGTCCTCGGAAGGAGGCGAGCAAAAGTGAAAGTAGAACGGCCAGCGGAGCATGTTTGTGCCGGGAGGAATTGCCCCTGAGATAGCTGCTCTAGTGTTCGCTGTAGCGATCCTCGTGACCCTGGTGGCGTGTTTTTGTCTTAATTGTCATCGCCCCGGCGCATGGGGACCTCACCATCATGTCCTGTGAAGGCGGCTCTTCATGAGCTGCTCAGCAGCAAAGGTTTTAAGTTTAAGGATAGAGTACTAGCTCAATTCCTTAATGAAGTAGACGCTGTGGCACCCTGGTTTGCGGTATGGGAAATCTTACCCTGCAGTGTTGGGATAAATTAGGGAAAGATTTGGACCAGCATGGGAGGAAGGTGCTCTACAGGACAAAAAAAAAAGGAAAGACGGGGGTAAGAGGAATTTGGAAGGTTATACGTAGCTGTTTAGTTAGCGAGGAATACCTTCCCACTATTCAGGTAACCACAGAGGCCATAGAGCAGATTAAGGAGATGAGATCCGCCGGGTGTGGTGGCGCACGCCTTTAATTCCAGCACTTGGGAGGCAGAGACAGGCAGATTTCTGAGTTCGAGGCCAGCCTGGTCTCCAGAGTGAGTTCCAGGACAGCCAAGGCTATACAGAGAAACTCTGTCTCGAAAAAAAAAAAAAAAAAACAAAAAAAAAAAAAACCAAAAAAAAAAAGGAGATGAATCCGAAACTCGATCTAACAGTTCAAAACAGTCAAAAGAGCAAGAAAAGGAAAAGTCGACAGGCTTGTATCCAAGCCTGAGAGACATTTTGAAAAGTCAAGAGTCAGGGTCAGAAGATAGTTCAGAAGATGAAATGGAGGACCTAGAAGAGACTATGCAAGAGTTATTAGTCAAGATGGAGGAGGCTGCAAAAAGGAGGAAGAAGAAACCACTTAGTAAGAAGAAGGAGGAACAGGGTGGAACGAAGTAGGAAGGGTGGAACCGAGCGCTCTGCCGCCTTATGCGGAATCCCTGGGGCAGGATGCCCTGGGCTGAAGCCACCAGAGGTCGTGCGAGGCTCAGATGCCAAACAAAAGCCTTCTTGCACCTTCTGCCCTCAGACCTGGAGGGAGACGACAGCCGCCTTTCCGGTCTTTGAGGATGCCAATAATGTGAGGACCTATGAACCTCTGGATTTCAAGGTTTTAAAAAATTTGGCTGACTCGGTGCAAGCATATGGTATTAATGCTTCCTTTACCCAAGCTCAGGTGGAGAGGCTCTCTTAGTCAACTATGACTCCAACTGATTGGATGTCTACAGTAAAAGCATGTTTAACTATGGGCCAGTACCTAGACTGGAAGTCCATATATGCAGAGTTTGCTCAACAACAGGCTGAGAGAATGCGGCTCAGGGTCAGCCTGCATGGAGCTTTGATATGTCTCATGGGGCAAGGCCAGTAGGTTAATAATCAAACGGCTTACCCCCCTCAAGTCTACCAGCAGATAAATACCCTAGCAGTGAAGGCATGGAAAGCATTACCTAACAAAGGAGAAGTTTGGGGAACTTAACAAAGATTATCCAAGGGTCAACAGAACCCTTCTCAGATTTCATAGCCAGACTGATGGAAGCTGCAGGTAGAATATTTGGGGACCATGAGACGGCTATGCCTCTCATACAACAGCTCATATTCGAGCAATGTACTAAGGAATGCCACCAGGTGATTACTCCATGGAAGGCAAAGGGTTTAACCGCATGGATGAAGGCATGCAGAGAATTGGGGGGCCCCTCTCTAATGCTGGCCTGGCCGCTGCTGTAGTACAGGGAGTAGTGCAGTACTCTAAGACAAAATCCAAAACTCCAGGAGCTTGTTTCTCCTGTGGTAGACAAGGGCACTTGAAGCATCAGTGTCCTAACAGAGGGAAAGGAGCTGCAACGCGCCCTCCTGGGCTGTGTCCTAAGTGTAAAAAGGGTAATCATTGGGCAAATGAATGCAGGTCCGTGAAGGGTATTAATGGTCAACCTCTAGCTCAGACAAACAATTATCTAGTGTCAAAAAACGGGATGCAGGGCCCAGGCCTCAGGGCCCTCGAATATATGGGGCTATAGAAGATCAGAGCAGCCAAGAGATCAATTCGCTCAACATGAGACCCCGAGGAGGGCCACGCTGGGCTCTGCAGGGCTGGACCTCCACTGCACCTCCCGAGTCGCATTAACACCTCAGATGGGAGTGCAGGTGGTCCCTACGGATTTCAAGGGACCTTTACCCCCCTGCCCCCCGATTGGTGGGACTGCTAATTTGTAGGTCATCTTCAGCCTTGAAAGGATTAGTTATTCATCCAGGAGTGATAGAATCAGATTATGAAGGGGAAGTTAAAAATCTTAGTATCATCCCCCAGGGGCATTTCAGCCATCTCCCCCGGGGATAGAATTGCTCAACTCCTAGTCTTACCCAGTATGCATGAACTGTTTCCCTCCAGAGATCAGCGAAGAGGAAGTCGGGGCTTTGGATCAACTGGGATAGATTCCATGTTTCTTAGTCTTGACTTAGACCAACGCCCTCTTGTGGAACTCAAAGTTAATGGAAAAATTATCTTGGGACTGTTAGATACTGGTGCTGATTGCAGCATCGTAGCCTTGAAGGACTGGCCTAAGGGCTGGCCTGTCCAGCCATCCTCACAAACCTTACAAGGATTGGGGTATGCTAAAGCCCCTGACAAGAGTGCAAGGGAACTTCCATGGGAGGATCAGGAAGGACATCGAGGACGTTTCCAGCCTTATGTATTAGAACTGCCCATTAGTTTGTGGGGAAGAGACCTTTTAAAAGATATAAACTATCGCCTTACAAATGAGAGTTATTCCCAGTCCTCTCAAAGGATGATGCAAGATATGGGGTGGTGTCCTTCAAAGGGTTTAGGAAAAAACTTGCAGGGAAGATCACAGCCAATAGAGGCTCTTCCAAAACATGATAGGAAGGGTCTGGGTTTTTCCTAGGGGCTGCTGAGGAGGGAATTCCCATAACTTGGAAGACAGAGGATCCCGTGTGGGTTCCTCAGTGGCCATTATCCTCTGAAAAATTACAAGCAGCTAAATCCTTAGTGCAAGAACAATTGTCTCTTGGCCATATTAAACCGTCTGTTTCCCCCTGGAATACACCCATTTTTGTAATAAAGAAAAAGTCAGGGAAATGGAGATTGTTGCATGATTTGCGCACTATCAATCAACAGATGCAAGTCATGGGCCCTGTACAAAGGGGATTACCATTGTTGTCTACATTACCTGCCTCCTGGCCCATAATTGTTATTGATATAAAAAATTGTTTTTTCTCCATTCCACTTTGTCCCCAAGATAGTGAACGATTGCTTTTACTCTTCCAACTTGTAATCATGAAGAACCAGATCAAAGATTTGAGTGAGTAGTCCTTCCACAAGGGATGGCCAATAGTCCTACAATGTGTCAGCTATTTGTGGGGAAAGCCATTGAACCAATCAGAAAGAAGTTTCCACAGCTAAGATGTTTCCATTATATGGATGATATTTTATTATCTGCTGCGGATGAAACTTTATTAGAGATGGCATTTGGAGAATTAATAAAATTGTTAGAAAATTCAAAATTATATATTGCTCCAGAGAAGGTACAAACAGGTGAGGCTGTTGAGTACTTGGGAGCAAAAGTTCAAAGTATAAGAATAGTGCCTATGAAGACTGAATTGAGGAAAGATCATTTAAAGTCACTCAATGATTTTCAAAAGTTATTGGGAGATATCAGTTGGGTACGGAATTATATAAAATTTGCCAAATTGTGAGTTAAAACCTTTATATAATATTTTAAGTGGAGACTCAGCATTGGATTCCCTCATTATTTAACACCAGAGGCAAGATTGGCGCTTGGAAAGGTTGAGAATAAATTACAGAACGCCTTTTTCACAAAGATGCAAGGAGGGGCAGCCAATTATTTTATGTATTCTAGCCACATATCAGCAACCCTCTGGAGTTTTGTGGCAAGAAGGCCCTTTGCTGTGGATTTATCCAAAAGTGTCCCCAAACAAGACTATAGAATATTATCCAACAGCTGTAGCAACATTGGCTATGCAGGAATTCAACAATGCTTGCAATTTTTTGGCATGCCACCTACAAGTGTAATAGTGCCTTACTCTGCTCAACAAGTAAAAATTTTATGTGGTACTATAGATGATTGGGCCATTCTGCAATGTAGCCATGAGGGCAATATTGATAATCATTATCCTAAACATCCGTTGCTGTCGTTTTTTAAAGAACACCCAATTGTTTTCCCAAAAGTTATAGCCTCTGAACCTCTTAAAGGAGCTCCTAATGTTTTTACGGATGGATCCAAGACAGGATGTGGCGCCTACATGGTGGAAGGGCAGGAACCAGTACTGCGCCAGTTTCATGTAAATTCTCCCCAAATTGTTGAATTGAAAATAGTGATTAAGGTGTTTGAACATTGTAGCTTTGCATTTAATTTGCTTTCCGATTCTCATTATGTGGTTAACGCCGTAAAGACCTTAGAATTAGCAGGACCCATTAAAAGCACCAGTACAGTGTGCGCTCAGCTACAGAAATTACAGGATTTAATTTGGCACAGGAAAGAGCGTTTTTATATTCAACATATTCGTGCTCATTACTGGTTTACCAGGACCTTTAAGTGAGGGAAATGCTTTGGTAGATCACTGGACCAGAGCTGAGTTTGCCTTTTTGAGTTCTTCCCTGGAACAAGCTGTTCAGTTTCATCAAGATTTTCATGTTAATGCAAAGACCCTGCAGCAAAAATTCAAACTATCTCGAGCAAATGCATGACAAGTAGTTCTCAACTGTCCACAATGTGTAATTTATCATCATCCGCCCAGTCTTGGGGTTAACCCTAAAGGGCTCTTGCCCTTAAGCTGTGGCAAATGGATGTGACTCATGTATCAGAGTTTGGTACACTGAAATATGTGCATGTCTCCATGGATACCTGCTCGGGAGTTATTCATGCTACACCTTTAAGTGGAGAGAAGGCTCACAATGTCATAGGTCATTGCCTGGAAGCCTGAGCTGCATGGGGAAAACGGCAACAGATAAAGACTGATTAATGGACCTGCTTATACTGCACATCAATTTGAGTCCTTTTGTAAACAAATGGAGTTCATGTCAATCATGGATTGCCTTATAACCCTCAAGGACAAGGCATCGTGGAGCTGCCCATCGCACCCTCAAAGAATGCTTACTAAAACAAAAAGGGGGAATTGGCCAAGGCCATACCCCCAGGGAAAGAATATCCCTTGCCTTATTTACATTGAATTTTTTAAATTTAGATGTTCAGGGTCGCTCTGCTGCAGATTGGCATTGAGATTTCCAAGGAACTTCTCGAGGCCTAGTAAAATGGAAAGATGTGTTGACAGGACAATGGAATGGACCTGATCCCGTGCTAACGTGGGCGCGAGGTTCTGTTTGTGTTTTCTCTCAGGACCAGTATGACCCGATCTGGGTGCCTGAACGGCTGGTGAGAACAGTCCAACATGAAGACCCTTTGGATCCAACAAGCTGTTCATTATCTTAAAGAGTGGGCAGGCCTAGGAGTGTTAGCTTGTGCTCTAGTGGGCGCTTGTGTGGTCTGCCTCCTCTGCATCTGTCGGATGGCCCAAGCTCAGAGACGAGAAAGGGCTCTGGTGGTGCGTGCCTTCCAAGCCATTGAGGCTAGAGTATCTCCTCAAGCATGGTTGATGGCACTGAAGTAGTGAGCGTCCGCAACCCTTGAAATTCCTTTTGCTTAAGACAGCCCTTGCACACCCTTAAGACTCGTACGTCTCATTGCACATGGGAAGGGTGTCTAGCTTGTTTTCTGGTACTCAGCTCTTGCACATGGTGGGTTTATACCCATTGCACCAGTAGAGTGAGAACCGTGGCTTGTGCCTGTCTGCTCTTGATCGCGGGATCCTACGTAATGGAACTCGCTTGATCGAGCAGTATCTGCATATGCTGTTAAAAATAAAAAAGGGGGAACTGTGGAGCGCTGCTGCCATGCCTTAAAGATGGCACTTGCCTTTCTCCTGCTTTAGAATAAACAAGCCCTTATTTGGTAGGAAAGCCGCGCCTGCCTGTGGCCTGATCTTCTGTCATGATGCTCTGGCCTATGATAGTGCAGATCGTGGTATGGGCTCATGGGCCATCCTACGAAGAGTATTTAAGCTGCACTCACCGGGCATTCGGGGCACACCCTTGATTCTCATGTAACCTGCCATTCCTGAGTAAACCGTTGCTGGAAGGAACTGGTGTGCTAGTCTTTCTTCCCTGCTGGACAGGGTGATCGGCGTGGCACAACCCACCAAAGGCTTCGCCCTGAGCAGGGCCACCCCATAACTCCAGGCTCAGTGCAATGATGGACCCAGGCTGACTCTAACCTGCAGCATCTCCCTTCTGTATGTGACAGAGTTCTCCAGTGGGTCCTTCCTAACCCAGAGAATGGCTCTCTTCTTAGGTGATATTACAGTGGAGGGTCTGGATGGACGGCAGCCACTTGCAGACTGGAGAAGTCATCATCATTGTGGTGGTAGTGCTTATGTGGGCTGGTAAGTCCTGCATGGGCAAGCAGGGACTTGGGTCTGAGGTAGTGGGAAGTAGTGAAGGCATCTGTCCGGAGAATGGAGAGAAAAAAAAGCAGTGGAGGAGGCGGGTGAAGGGAGATAATGAGGACAAATTTAAGGGGGAGAGCCTGCCGCAAGCCCAGAGATGAGGGTTTCATGGGCACCAGGAATTCAAGGATTCTCTTGTTGCATGGATATCTGCAAGGCTTCAAGAACCTTGAGTCAATATCAAGGCTCAGATGGTATTGTTGTGTTTTCAGCTGTAATTGGGCTATTCTGCCGTCAGTATGACATCATCAAGGACAATGACTCCAACAACAACCCCAAGGAGAAGGGGAAGGGGCCTTGAACAGAGCCTCAGGGAAGGCCAGTGGGGACAAGACAGGTGATGTGGGACCAGGAGTGTGGGAAGGGGGATTTGGGTTGCAGAAGGATAATCAGTGGAAGGCAGAAGAATGGTGTGTGGTGTGGTGTGTGTGTGTGTGTGTGTTGTGGTGTGTGTGTATGTGTGTGTGTGTACACATGTATGCACGGAATGTCTGGGATGAAGAAGTCCAGAAGGCACGGGTGGCACATTTACCTTTCTGGAATTCAGGATGGGTAATTATTTTCTTACAGAAGAAGTCTCCATCCATCAACACCATTGACGTTTGAGTGGACGAAGAACCAGAAGCAGAAGATAGGATGCACTGTATGAATACATGGGGTTGAGGGTGGGGTCAGGGAAGCCTAAGAAGGTAATCTGTTTGAGACTCCCACAAGGCATTAGGCTCCCAGAATCTCAGGCTGGTACCCACCTCTTTCCACTGTGAGCAGGGCCAGAATGTAGGTCTGGTAGACTCTGTACCCCTGGACCTGGGAGTGGATATCAAATGGAACATCTCTCTCCATCCCCCAGGTCCAGGGGAGAATCACTTATTCAACCCTATTCCCACTCGGTCCCTAGGTAGGGGCCCCATGTCACCTCATCAGGATTATTGGCACCTACTAGCTGTCCCACAGCTTGCCTCTGGGCCTCAGAGAGGGGTGTGTCTGTCTGTCAGTATTGTCCTCCTCCAGTGAGTAAGAGGACCATATGGGCCTAGAGGCTGACGCTGCACTATTCCAATGTCTTCCACGGAGCCTCTGGTGCTCCTCCCTCACCTGGCAGCCCCTCCAGCTGCTGGTGATCTCACCCCTGGGACATTTTTCCTATAAAGTTTCTTGGACAAAACTGGCACTGACTGGTATACTGTATGGTGTGCTGAAGACATCTCTACACCTTGTCAGTTCTCACACCTCCTCC
>JAJTUV010004118.1:0-27349 GCA_021653895.1 Mastomys natalensis | reverse complement strand
AATTTTCCAAGCAAATGGTCCAAGAAACAAGCTGGAGTAGCCATTCTAATATCAAATAAAATCGACTTTCAACCAAAAGTAATCAAAAAGATAAGGAAGGACACTTCATACTCATCAAAGGAAAAATCTACCAAGATGAACTCTCAATTCTGAACATCTATGCTCCAAATGCAAGGGCACCCACATACATAAAAGAAACTTTACTAAAGCTCAAAGCACACATCGCACCTCACACAATAATAGTGGGGATTTTAACACTCCGCTTTCTCCAATGGACAGATCATGGAAACAGAAACTAAACAAAGACACATTGAAATTAACAGAGGTTATGAACCAAATGGATTTAACAGATATCTATAGAACATTTTATCCTAAAATAAAAGAATATACCTTTTTCTCAGCACCTCATGGTACCTTCTCCAAAATAGACCATATAATTAGTCACAAAACAGTCCTCAACAGATACAAAAAGATTGAAATAATCCTTGCATCCTATGAGATCACCACGGATTAAGGCTGGTCTTTGATAAGGACAGAACGAAGGGAAAACCCACATGCATGTGGAAACTGAACAATGCTCTACTCAGTGATGACTTTGTCAAGGAAGAAATACAGAAAGAAATTAAAGACTTTTTAGAATTTAACGAAAATGAGGAAACATCATACCGGAACTTGTGGGACTCCATGAAAGTAGTGCTAAGAGGAAAACTCATAGCTCTAAGTGCCCACAAAAAGAAATTGGAGAGAGCACACATTAATAACTTGACAGCACACCTGAAAGCTCTAGAACAAAAAGAAGCATATACACCCAAGAGGAGTAGGCGTCAGGAAATAATCAAACTCAGGGCTGAAATCAACCAAGTAGAAACAGAAAGAACTGTACAAAATATCAACAAAACCAGGAGTTGGTTCTTTGAGAAAATCAACAAGATAGATAAACCCTTAGCCAGGTTAACCAGAGGACACAGAGACAGTATCCAAATTAATAAAATCAGATCTGAAAAGGGAAACATAACAACAAAACCGAGGAAATTCAAAAAATCATCAGATCCTACTACAAAGGCCTATACTCAACCAAACTAGAAAATCTGGATGAAATGGACAATTTTCTAGACAGAAACCAGGTACCAAAGTTAAATGAGGAGCAAATAAACCATCTAAACAGTCCCATAACCCTAAAGAAATAGCAGCAGTCATTAAAAGTCTCCCCATCAAAAAAAGCCCAGGCCCAGATGGTTTTAATGCAGAATTCTATCAGACCTTCAAGGAAGATCTAATACCAATTCTCTTCAAACTATTCCACAAAATAGAAACAGAAGGAACACTACCCAGTTCGTTCTATGAAGCTACAATCACACTCATACTTAAACTTCACAAAGACCCAACAATGAAAGAGAAATTCAGACCAATCTCTCTTATGAATATCGATGCAAAAATACTCAATAAAATTCTAGCAAACCGAATCCAAGAACACATCTAAACAATCATCCATCATGATCAAGTAGGCTTTATCTCAGGAATGCAGGGATGGTTCAATATTCGGAAATCCATCAATGTAATCCACTATATAAACAAACTCAAAGAAAAAACCACATGATCATCTCACTAGATGCTGAGAAAGCATTTGACAAAATTCAACATCCCTTCATGGTAAAAGTCTTGGAAAGAACAGGAATTCAAGGCCCATACCTAAACATAGTAAAAGCAATATACAGCAAACAAGTAGCCAACATCAAACTAAATGTAGAGAAACTTGAAGCATTCCCATTAAGATCAGGGACTAGACAAGGCTGCCCACTCTCTCCCTACCTATTCAATATAGTACTGGTAGTCCTAGCCAGAGCAATTAGACAACAAAAGGAAGTCAAAGGAATATAAATAGGAATGGAAGAAGTCAAAATATCACTATTCGCAGATGATATGATAGTATACTTAAGTGACCCCAGAACTTCCACCAGAGAACTCCTAAACCTGATAGGTAACTTCAGCAAGGTGGCAGGTTATAAAATCAACTCAAACAAATCAGTAACTTTCCTCTACGTGAAAGATAAACAAGCTGAAAAAGAAATTAGGGAAATGACACCCTTCACAATAGTCACAAATAATATAAAATACCTTGAGATGAACCTAACCAAGAAGATGAAAGATCTGTATGACAAGAACTTCAAGTCTCTGAAGAAAGAAATTGAAGAAGATCTCAGGAAATGGAAAGATCTCCCATGCTCGTGGATCGGCAGGATTAATATAACAAAAATGGCCATTTTGCCAAAAGCAATCTACAGATTCAATGCAATCCCCATTAAAATATCAACTCGATTCTTTACAGGGCTAGAAAGAGAAATTCTCAAATTTATTTGGAATAACAAAAAACCCAGGATAGCGAAAACCATTCTCAACAATAAAAGAACTTCTGGAGGAATCGCCATCCCTGACCTCAAGCTGTACTACAGAGCAATAGTGATAAAAACTGCCTGGTATTGGTACAGAGACAGGCAGGAAGATCAGTGGAATAGAATTGAAGACCCAGAAATGAACCCACACACCTATGGTCATTTGATCTTTGACAAAGGAGCTAAAACCATCCAGTGGAACAAGGACAGCATCTTCAACAAATGGTGCTGGTTCAGAAAAATGGTGCTCTTTCTTCTGGGTGGCTATGAATGCAGTCAAGATGGCTATGAAGAGGATCCATCCATCCCTGCTTTATGGAATAGTTACAGGAGCAGTGTTGTCGGCTTTGTCTTCTATGCTTTTATTTTATCTTAACCATTTCTCTTACTTTTTTTTTTATGATTGTGTACATGTGGGTGCTTCCTGTCAACCTCTGCCCTCGTCTACTCAGTGTCCTTGCTTTTCTTTCTCTGCTCAGAATGACAAGGTCCCATGAGGACAGAGAATAAGCCGGTCTTTGTTGGAGCTCTGGCATCTCAGAAAGTCTTATGTCCCTGTGCAGGTATGAGTATGTGTATACCCAGAAACCTGTATGTCAAGAATTTGATCACCTCAGTTTTACTTGTGTGTGGGGAGTCACAGTGATGTAGTTACAGCGCCAGTCTTATGAACATGGTAGAAAGTGGGAATTACTGTTGGAGCTGAGAACATTGAACTTTCTAAGTTAATTCCCATTCACTGAAGGCTTCCTATTTGGAGCATCTGCCCATCTTTCTGTCCTGCCCTAGGGACCAAGCAGAAACAGTGTGACCTCTCTTGGGTTCTGTTCTCCCTCAAGAGACCCTGGCTCCTTCCTGCCCATCCTCCTCCATCCTAGCCCGAGGGCTGGCTCCCTCACCTGTGAGCAGGAAACCTGGCTAGAAGATGTCCCTGCATGGGGAGGGCTGAGAGGAGCTGCATGGTCTCTGCTGCTGGCTCTGTCCCCGTGTGGAGAAGAGTTTCAGCTCCTCACTGCTGTCAGGCCCTCCACTCTGGTGTCAGCACAGCTGCTCTATTGATCTCAGTGTTCTTCCAGGCAAGACGACCTCCCAGGGTCACACGAGCTAAAGACAAGGTGTGTAGTCAGGACTTCTCCTTGTCCTCTCCCTTCCTGGTATTGGAACAAATAATGTCACAGGGGCTTGAAATATGGTTTAAACCTTAGAACTTTTGCTGGGACAGTTTCCAGCTAGTTCATCTGTCTTAGCCCACTTCGTATAGCCTGAAAGCTGCCACATGGCTAGCTCTGTACCTTTCTGCTCCATTGTGGTTCCTGTCTGTCTGCTTCTGTGTCTGCTCTTGATCCCCTGCTTCTGTTTTCTTTTTCTGGGTCATTCTCTCTGCTCAGAAGTACTGCCTTCTTCCTTCCTGTAGTCCGTGAGTGGCTCACCACAAAAACCGTTGCACCACTAAAGCCATCAAAGTAACAGTAGGTCCCTACTTCTTCCCCCAGCCTGTGGCCATAACAGTAATTAATTAATTAATTAATTAATTAATTAAACAGTTCCACAGGAGATGTTCAAAATGGCAGCTCCACCACATCTCTTCAGCCTGCAACGTCACAGGAACTGTTGGAGCTATCCATGGTAGCTTTTCCAGGCTTTCATGTCTCACTGGGTAGCTGCCCCTCAGAAACTATCCTTGACAATGGCAATCCCTTCTCAGCTTCAGAAGACTGCCAACCTGAGGAGCTGTCCTCAGTTTCCTGCTTCACCCCACAGCAATCCTGAAACACCACTGCAGGAGTTTTCCCACAGGGGCTGTCTCACAGGAGCTGTTCTACAGCCACTCTCCCACTGGTTCGGTCCCACAGGAGCTGTCCTACAGGAGCTAGCCACAGGAGCTGCCCCAAAGGAGCTGACCCACAGGAGCTGACCTACAGGAGCCGTCCTAAAGGAACTGTCCCACAGGAGCTGTCCTAAAGGAACTGTCCCACAGGAGCTTACCTTCAACAGCTGTGTACAGGAGCTGTCCAGAGGAGTTGTACCATAGGAGATGTCACACAGGAGCACCTACATGAGCTGTCCCACAGGAGCTGTCCTACCAGCACTGTCCCACAGGAGCTGTCCACACTAGCAGCATCTGCTCTCTAGTCCCACACACACAGTATCCCCAGAGATGGACCTTAGTAAAAGCTGGGTGCAGCCAGGAAGGACTTTCCACACTTAACCCTTAAGCCCAATGCAGGGAGAGAGGGGTAAAAAAAAGTCACGAATTTCTAAGAAGAAAATTCACCAATTCCTGAACTTTCCACAAAAACCTACCAATCCCTGAGCATGAAGCTCAGCAATCCCGAACAGGAGTACCTACCAATATCTGACACGCACGTACACCTCCAAGCTGAGGATTTAAAATCTCATCAATTCTCATTTAGGAAGTCTCTGCCCTGAGAAGCTCTACCTTCTCAGAAATACTTTATGAGCACTGCCCGCTGTCCAGTCCCCTGCTGTCTGCTCCCAAGAACAGAAGGCACCCATCCCTGAATTCATCTCTTCTCACCCTGTACTCTCCAATAAATCTCTTTCATGAGATGTTCTGCCTGGTGTGACTCTTGTTGGAAGAAGCCAAGAAGAAAAGAAGCGAAGAAGAGAGAATTGAAGAGGAGGAGAGCTGAGGCTCCTGAGCTCCTCTGCTCAGCTGGGGATTCCCTCCCCTGGGAGTTGCAGCACCTCTGCTGAGTAGGTCTCCTCTCGGGGCTATGAGGTTCCTGAACACCAGTGTCTCAGGATGCCCTGCCATTGGGATACCTTCTTCCTCAGAGCTGTGTGGTTCCTGGGCTTCTGAGTCCCAAGATGCCATATGGCCAGAAACACTTGAATTTCCTGTCCAATTATTGGCCATCAACACATTACTATAACCAATCAGCAGCAATACAATTTTTTATATGATTCTATATTGCCTTAGGCAGGCGAGGAAGGAAAAATATTTACAAAATAGAAAATCTGGTGATAAGCCATAGAAACAATAATACCACAATCCTGCCAACATTCAGTTCTGTGCCTATACAGAATTAAATACCAATTGAAACTACAAAGACACATCTTCACACAATGTGTAGAAAGGATTATCCCAACAGCCATCATCACAGCCTCTGCCCTGATGACAGATGTGTAGATTCACTTGTCTCAGAAGGAGCTTCATGCTCTGAGTATGAAAGAGGAGATGGCATGTGTGTCCTGGGAAGGATGGGGTCCCCTAATGAGAGGTTGGGTGGCCATGAGCTCCACTGTCTGCTGCAGAAGGTCAAGGAAGACACAGTGTGTGTGTGGGTGGAGTTGTGGCCCAGGCCTGCTCCTGTCCTGACTACCATGTATAAGAAGTGTCTGTAACTCTCCTGCTGTCTATTGCATTTGTCTGTGGCAGATGCTTGAAGGGAGGGGAGTGCCCAGGGCCCTCTGAGAGCACAGGCCCAGGAATGGCCAGTCATAGTACATCAGGTGCCTGATGGGGAACTGCTAGATCTGTGGAAACAAAGGCTGGTAAACAGGTGCTCCCTCACTTGTGTTCTCTCTCTCTCTCTCTCTCTCTCTCTCTCTCTCTCTCTCTCTCTCTCTCCTCTCTCTCTCTCTCTTCCTCCCTCCTTAGCCGGCACTATGTTCATGTCTCCAAGACTTCATTAGATGGGCGTTAGTATGGTGTCCTGATGTGGCTTCTGGAACATAGGCCTGGTGGGCCCACCTGTTCCTGGAGCACTGGGCCAGTGCTGAGTACTGTTAAAGTCTTGTTAAGCACTTGATGTCAATGCTAATATTAATAAAAAAGATTTTATCTTAAGTGCTCCTTATGTTTATTGTCCTGTACAGGACCAAGGACACTGGTGGGGGAAATGACCAGTTTGACTCACCAGTTGCCACCTTTTGGGCATTTCCAGGGGGACTGACTGGCTGAGAATGGGATGTCAGTCAGATCCCCAGCTGACCATTCCCAGGTGGGAGCACCAGCCACCTGATCACTCACAGACACTTGAGGGAGCTCCACAAGATGAAACAGCTTGTTCCAGCATGGTGAGGTGTGGCCCTCACATGACCTCAAACAGCCTGCCACACACTTTCCCTGGAACACTTCCACACAGCTGGGGTTTGTATTCCAACGAGGCCTAGCTAGGATTGTTGTGACTGATGCAACAGAGACAATGTCCTGATTGTCAATAGGACCCGTCCTTTCCAGGTAGGTCCACGGTGACTGGAACTCACATCCTTTCTGGCTGTATAAACATGCTCTTCTCAGGGTTTGAGCCACTGTGAGACAGGCCCATGTTCCTTTTCCAGTTCACACTCAGGACAGGCCCCTTGTGAGGATTCTTTGTCTTAGTATGGGTTTATGCTGTGAGGAGACACCAGAACCAAGGCCATTCTTGCTGGAGAAGGAGCTAAGAGTCCTCTGTCTTGATCCAAGGCAACCAGGATAAGAGACTGACTTCCGGACATATTGGATGAGGGTCTCATTGCCCACTCCCACAGGGACAAACTTCCCCTCAAAGGCCATACCTCCTAAAAGTGCTGCTTCTTATGGGCCAAGGATATTCAAACCACCAGACACTTCTTGTCAACTTTTGGTAGTGTAGGTTGAATTGGTAACACCAAGAAGGAAGCACTGGCAATGAGATTGAAGAGTGACATCATGAGTGATGGGAATGTCCCCCAGGTTGAGCAGAGCATGGCAGAATGACTGAAAGGTGGAGCTGCAGAGAGAAGTCACTGAGGCTGAGCCAGTGTAGTTGGGAATTAGCTAGCTGTGGCTAAGGTGGGGTGTGCAGAGGGCTGACTGACCAAACTACAGACTTGTGGAGTGTCCAGCCACTTTCAGTGATGGAACAGGGGCTGAAGCCATGAGACCAGTGGCTGACAATGGCAGGACAGACAGCAGCAAACAAAATGGCAACAGCTACTCTCCCTAGGGAGTGATGACAGAAGTCAAAGTAGAAGCTGTAATGAATCCACAGACCTGGAAGTAGCACCAATAGCCAAGTGTGGCACAGTCTCTGCTTCCCAGACATACAGAAGAGCAGGGATAGTTGTCATCAAGGGTTGAGGATTCCAGTCCCAGGGGCCTGCATGGCAGGAGGCTCCTCCCTCTTGCACTCTGGCCTGTCTGTTGCCACTGCCTGCCACTGTCCGATTATGGTGGGCCTTACTGTTGGCAAATGTCAACAGCAGAAGAGCTTCTCTTCTCCTGGCCTCGGTTTCCGTCTGGGTCAAGTAACGGCTGGCATTCAGCAGATTGGAAACAGGAGGACACTCTATTTGGGAGTTAAGGTACAGGGCACCAGTTTGGCAAAGGCACCTGTTCTTGATTTGCCAATCTCTCATCTCTAAATTCTTGGCTATCGTTGCCCCAAATGTGCTGAGAGGTCTGCCCTTGAGTATAGTGGGGATTGCCTGTCCAGAGTGGATGTGTTTTACACATTGTACCTAAAGAAATTTTATTTTAGTATTGAAATATTTACCCCAAAATGCCATCTTGACCATTATCTGGGTAACAATGATTATTTTCAGCTGCACAAATTTTACTGTTTCTAGTACTTCTCATCACTTGTTCAAAACCTCTAGCCACTAGTCAAAATCCTCTCATGGTCCAGCCCTAGCCCTGGAAACCTCTCCATGTGCCTTTCTCTGTGAATTAGCCTACTCTCTCATATATAACAATTTGATAGTAATTTTTCAGGTTGTTATTGCTGCTGTGTTCAAAACAATAAAGAAAGCAAACCAGCCTAGAGGCTAGCTAATCAATGAAGAAGGGACAAGGGAATTATGGGGCATGCACAATGGAAACTTTTTTTTTAGTCTCCTGGGTTTTTTTATCTTTTTTTTAATTAATTAATTTATTTAATTATTTAAATCACACCATAATTATTCATTCACGCGGGGGTTATAAACACAGAAAGGCAGGATGTGGGCAAGGGAATGACACCGGAGCATAGGTGTTCAGGGGGAGTACGGATACCTTTCAGAACAGGGTATCAGCTGGGTGAAGGTTCAGGGGACAGGTCACTATGACTCTGCCTATGATTCACTTGTGCTTATCTAAGTTGGTACTGTCCGCTGAGGCTGCCTATTTATAAGATCTATGACTACTCAGGCTGGTAAGTTTCCACAGAACCTGCCTGTTTACAACAGCTTATAGCCTGCTGTTTCAGTGTTTTTCCACAGAGACCAAGACTTTGTGATAGCATGTATGTATGTCAGGCTTATTGCTGATTTTAGGCCTATGGTTGATTTTAGGCCTTCAGTGTATAAGCAGGGCTGTCCTGACATCTCCTCCCTACTCTAAGTACAGAAGGGCCTTGGTGATTCTAATCTTGCGAAGGCGGGGATAGAGGCCTGACCTCCAATAATTGAAGGGGACCTTGTAATGGCTCCGGTCCTCCTGTTGTTGTCCAGTGACACATGAGGGCCATACCCATCCTGATGTCTTTTTCCTAGAGAGGGGATACTTTTGACATCAACCCCTATGCAGTCAAGCTTGTCCCTCAGGAAACCCAGAGAGATATTTTTAGTTTTTATTAATATTCCCTTGCAGTGCTTAGCCTCGAAGCCTAAGCAAGAATTCAAATTGCCAGTCAGAGGGGGTTCTGGTTAGCCCCTCTCTGCTTCTTTTAGGTTGGGTGGAGATGCATTTTGGGAATACCATGGATAGAGTAACAACCTCATCATGAGTCTCGTGATCCTCCATAGCTAACTTATGCTGATGTATCTGAATAGGTTTTGCTACCAAATTATCTATCTGTTGTATCACAATGTTACTCAGTCTATTTATGGCCCAGGGACCAAAAGAAATCAGCAAAAATAACTCAATTCATGTTCCCAGGATGGGAGGAAGTGGGGTTGACAACCATAGAGAGGTTGAAAACCAGTCCTTGTACCAACTCTCATCTTTCTCTTTCTCTCTCTGTCTTTTCTCAGGGCCTTCTCTGACCTTTTTCATGTTCTCTTTAACAATCCCTGTCTTGTCAATGTAAGGGCAGCATTCTTCTTTAAGGGCTGTACACAGTCTAGAGGGAGGGGGAGGATGCTCCAGCAGATAACAAGGACATACTCTACTATGTTCACAGCAGCCTTATTTATAATAGCTAGAAGCTGAAAAGAACCCAGATGTTCTTCAACAGAAGAATGGATACAGAAAATGTGACACATTTACACAGTGGAGTACTACTCAGCTATTAAAAATAATGAGTTCATGAAATTCTTAGGCGAATGGATGGAGCTGGAAAATATCATCCTGAGTGAGGTGACCCAATCACAAAAGAACACACATGGTATGCATTCACTGATAACTGGATACTAGCCCCAAAGTGCACAATACCTAAGATGCAAAGCATGGACCTCATGAAACTCAAGAAGAAGGAAGACAAAAGTGTGAGTGCTTTTTTCCTTTTTTAGAAGGAGTATCAAAAGATTCAACCATATCTCCCAGACTCTAAACCTCCAGCCTGAGAACAGATAATTGAGGATGGCCTTGTCAGGCATCAGTAGAATTGGAGGACCATGGTCGCCAAAAGTTTGGATTCCCTAGTGTTGGGGAATCTGAGAGCAGGGAGATGGGTTTGGGAGGATGTTCATAACATACCCTCATAAGAATAGGAGGAGGGGGTATGGGATAAGGGGAATGGGAGAGGAGATAACATTGAAAGGTCTCCTGGAGTTTTTTTTATTCACTTTACATCCAGATCACAACCCTCCCGCCTCTCTTCCCAGTCCCACCCTTACAAATCCTCTTCCTGTTGCCCCACCCCTTCTCCTGAGAGAAGAAGAGTACCCCTTGGTACCACCCCACCCAGAACATCTAATACCAGCAGGACTAGGGACATCCTCTCCCACTGAGGCCCATCCACGCAGTCACAGTATGGGAGAAGGGGATCCAATGGCAGGGAACAGAGACCAAGACAGCCCCTGCTCCACTTGTTAGAGGAACTACATGAAGACCAAGCTGCACATTTGCTACAGATGTATAGGGAATTTAGGACCTCATCCTGTATGCTCACTAGCTGGTGGCCCAGGCTCTGTGAACCTCCAAGGTTCCATGTCAATTGACTCTGTGGGTCTTCTTGTGGTGTCTTTGACCCCTCTGACTTGCTCACTTCTATCACCCAGTCTTCCATACGACTTCCCGGGCTCTGCCTGATGTTTGGCTGTGGGTCTCTGCATCTGCCTCCATCTGCTGCTGGATGAAGCCTCTCAGGAGACAGTTATGCTAGGTTCCTGTCTGCAAGCATAGCAAAGCATCATGAGACCACAGTCACCATGATACCTAAACCACACAAAGACTCAACAAAAAATGAAAATTTCAGACCTATTTGTCTTAGGAACATTGATGTAAAAACTATTCAGTAAAATACTTGCAACCAAATCCAGAAACATATCAAAAGCATCATCTACCATGATCAAGTAGGCTTTATCCCAGGAATGCAAGGATGGTTGAATATATGAAAATATATCAATATAATCCACCATATAAACAAACTGAAAGAAAAAAATCACATGATCATCTTATTAGATGCTTGAAAAAAGCCTTTGACAAAATTCAATAGCCCTCCATGTTAAAAGTTTAAAGAGATCAGGGATTCAAGACACATACCTAAGCATAATCAAAGCACTTACAGGAAGCCAATAGGCAACATCAAATCAAATGGAGAGAAATTTAAAGCAATTCTACTAGTGTCTGGGACCAGATAAGGCTGCCTACTCTTGCCCTACCTATTCAATATAGTGTCTGAAGGTCTAGTCAGAGCAATAAGACAACTAAAGGAGATCAAGGGATACAGATTGGAAAGGAAGAAGTCAAAGTATTGCTGTTCACAATGGAATTTTTAATGATTTATTTATTTTCATTTTATGTACACTGTTGTTCTGCCTCATTGTGTGTGTGTGTGTGTGTGTGTGTGTGTGTGTGTGTGTGTGTGTGTGTATCAGATCCTCTGGAACCAGAGTTACAGTTATGACAAAGTAGGACACTCCATCAAAATTCCTACTTCACAGAGAAGTCTGTCAGATGTACATGGCCTGGCAGTCAAAGATGCATGCCCCACCAACATGGAGGAACCTTGATGACTGTAAAGGTAGCCATTAGTCCCTGTCATTAGTACTTGAGGTTCTTGCTCTGCACTTCCTGTTTACTCAGATAAAATGTATCCTTCTCAGGTCTCTGATGGGGTTGCAGACTAGATAGTTAGTGTCTTACAGTTTTCTGTGTTATTAGATTAAAAAAAAAGAGAGAGAGAACTGACAAGAGAGATGTAAAGTTTGAGATGTAAAGGTTGAGAAACAAAACTTTAAATAACTTAAGACCTAAGAAAGTGTTTTAGGATCTAAGAAGATGTTTTATGTGAACTCTTAAGTGGTGATAAGAAAGTGATTTAGGTAGAGAACTGTTGAGTGTAAAATTAAAAAACAATTCACACACTTGCTGGCTATGCTCTAGTAACGAGGTCTCCCACCATCATTGTCCCAGTGCCGTGGACATCCAACTCACCCACCTGGGCAAGCGCTATGTCTCTGTGCTGTCCCCTCAGCTCTCATCTCTTTGTCTTTTTTGAGATATTTGTCCCTCTCAAATTTTGTATAATTGTAATTTTCTGTATCTTCTGTCTTAGGGATTTATGTTCCCTAGAGTAAGGACCCATCTTCCCATTTCTGTATCTTTCATGAATATATAAGTCAGGAAGCTTTGCCAACCACACACAGTTTGTGTCTTGCATGAATAATGTCCTCACTTGAGAATGCTCTATGTGAAATTATTTATGACGAAGGGCATGGGTAACCACAGAAGAGAACTCGTGCTGCTTGGCATTATAGGTACAGCACTGGGACTAAGACTTCTATGTGTGCCTATGCTAGAGGGATGGGCTGTGGAGGGCACACATCTGATGAGAATTAAGGAATTCTCTGACAGACTGACTGATGGGGAAGTGAAGACATACTTGAAATATAACATATGTGTGGATGGAAAAATACATTAGGGGACCCAGTCTGATGCTCCTGCCTTTAGTCCCAAAACTTGGGAGGTAGAAGCAGGCAGATCTTTGTGGCTTTAAGGTCAGCCCGCTTTACAGAGAGAGTTCCAGGCCAGCCAGGGCTATAAGGGGGAGACTCTGTTTAAAAAACAAACAGCTATAACACACACATGAAATAAATGTAAAACAAAGAAATCGTTGTGCTGCGGGGATGAGCCTTTGCAAATGAGTATTTATGTGGAAGCAGGTGCCATGACTTCCAGGAAGAGGTAGGTAGGGGCTGAGAAATACAGCCAGGAGCTATCAGTGGAGATCTTCAGAGCTGAGCAGAGGGTGGGATAACGGGACACCCGAAGCATCTGAGAACTGACTGGTATCAGGGCAATATATCGGTGGTGGTGGACGCAGCATCTCACACCCTGTGGGCTGAGACAATGTCAAGTGTGAGGGTAGGCACACCTTTGACCCCACCCCAGGTTGGACAGTGAGTCTGCGCTGTCTCCAGTGGCTTGGGTGTGAAATGGGACGGGAGGGGCAGGCCACACATACATTTCCATGGCTTGCAAATGAAGGACGTGAAATGTTTTTTTTTTTTTTTTTTATTGAAACTTTTATTTGCATTTCAGGTGTTTTCCCTTTATCCCCTTTCCCCCCTCCCTCCCAGGAACTCCCTATCTATTCCCCCTCCTCCTGCCTCTATGATAGTGTACCCACACCCACCCTCCCCAGAACCTCACCTCCCCACCCTGGAATACCAGCCCCCAAGACGTCCAGCCTTCATGGGACCAAGAATCTCTTCTCCCACTCATATATAGCCTCCCTTGCATATATAGCTGGAGCCATGGGTCCCTCCCTAAGCGATCCCAGGCTGGTTGTTTAGACCCTGGGGGCTCTGGTTGGTTGGTATTGTTGCTCTCCTCATGGGGTCCCGTACCCTTTCTACTCCTTCAGTCTTCACTCTATCTTCTCTGTTGGGAACCCATGATCAGTTTAATGGTTAGCTGTGAGCGTCTGCCTCTGAGTATGTCAGACTCTTGCAGACCTCTAAGGAGACATTTATGTTAGGCTCCTGTCAGCATGTACCTCCTGACACCCACGTCATCATCTACCTTTGGTGAGTGCACATGGGATGGATACCCAGGTGGAATGATCTGCAGATGGCTCCTCCTTCAGTTTCTGTCCTGCACTTTGCATCCATATTTGTCCCTTGAGTATTTTGTTACTTCTTCTAAGAGGGACTGTAGCCCCCCACCACTTGGTCTTCATTCTTCATGAGCTTTATGTGGTCTGTGAGTTGATTCTTGGGTGTTTCAAGCTTCTGGGCTAAAGTCCAATAATCAGTGAGTGAATACCATGTATGTTCTTTTGTGATTGGGTTACCTCACTCAGGATGATATTTTTTAGTTCCATCCATTTATATAAGAATTTATCGAAATCATTGTTTTTAATAGCTGAGTAATATTCCATTGTGTAAATATACTACATTTTTTGTATCCATTCCTCTGTTGAAGGCATCTGGGTTCTTTCCAGTTTCTGGCTATTATAAATAAAGCTGCTATGAACATAGTGGAGCATATGTCCTTGTTATGTGTTAGAGCATCTTCTGGGTATATGCCCAGGAGTGGTATAGCTGGGTCCTCAGGTAGTGATATGTCCAATTTTCTGAGGAACCGCTAGAATGTTTTCCATACTGGTTGCACCATCTTGCAATCTCACCAACAGTGGAGGAGTGTTCCTCTTTCTCCACATCCTTGCCAGCATCTACTATCACCTGAGTTTTTGATCTTAGCCATTCTGACTGGTGTGAGGTGGAATCTCAGGGCTGTTTTGATTTGCATTTCCCTGATGACTAAGGATGCTGAACATTTCTTTAGGTGCTGATCGGCCATTAGTATTTCCTCAGTTGAGAATTCTTTGTTTAGCTGCATACCCCATTTTTTAATAGGGTTATTTGGTTGTCTAGAGCCTAATTTCTTGAGTTCTTTGTATATATTGGATATTAGTCCTCTATCAGATGTGGGATTGGTAAAGATCTTTTCCCAGTCTGTTGGTTACCGTTTTGTCCTATTGACAGTGTCCTTTGCCTTACAGAAGCTTTGCAATTTTATGTAGTCCCATTTGTCAATTCTTGATCTTAGAGCACAAGCCATTGCTGTTCTGTTCAGGAACTTTTCCCCTGTGCCTAGGTGTTCGAGGGTCTTCCCCACCTTCTCTTCTATTAGTTTCAGTGTGTCTGGTTTTATGTGAAGGTCCTTTATCCACTTGGACTTGAGCTTCGTACACGGAGATAAGAATGGACTGATTTGCATTCTTCTGCATGTTGTCCTCCAGTTGAACCAGCACCATTTGTTGAAGATGCTGTCCTTGTTCCACTGGATGGTTTTAGCTCCTTTGTCAAAGATTAAATGACCATAGTTGTGTGGGTTCATTTCTGGGTCTTCAACTCTATTCCACTGATCTTCCTGCCTGTCTCTGTACCAATACCAGGCCTTTTTTTTTTTTTTTTTATCACTATTGCTCTGTAGTAAAGCTTGAGGTCAGGGATGGCGATTCCTCCGGAAGTTCTTTTATTGTTGAGAATGGTTTTCGCTATCCTAGGTTTTTTGTTGAGAATTGAGATGAACTCTCAATTCTGAAGGATGAGAAATGATAGAGTAACATTCAACAGAATTAATTCGTGGAACTTATTCAGGTCAGAGGTTTAAGAGGACAGACAGGAAGTAGTAACAAGAAGGGAACAGGAGGTGCTGGAGAGAGTTCAGTGTGAGGGAACCTGTGGAGAATGTTCTGAGTTGAAGGCTGCATTACTGCCTTTGAGTGGCTGGAGCCACTTGGGTATTCCACCCAGCAAACAACTCCTCCTACCCACGTGGCTCCGGCCACTCAAACATCTCCACAGGTTCCCTCACAGTGAACTCTCTCCAGTACCTCCTGTTCCCCTCTTGCTTCTTCTGTGTCAGTATCTCAGTTGTAGAGCATGTGTCTAGCACATGCAAGACCCTGGATTCCATCCAAAGCATGGCAAAACCAGAAACAAACAAACAAACAAATAGAAAAACCCACAAAGTGGTATCAGTGATATATAATGAATTTTTATTATGCACATAGAGCTAATTTACAAATAACTCAGATTTGGCTTTAGCCAGGCAAAATTAAATAACCCAGCATTGCTTGGGTGAAGCAAAAATATACGCAGGTTGTGGTAGGGCTGGAAATCCCTGAAAGAAATCCCTGAGTAGGAGAACTAAACAATTCTCTCAGAAGCCTGTTAGGCGTGGCAGGAGACCAAACACTTGATATCCAATACAACCTTTGCTGAACAGGCACAGAGGGTGTGCCTTTGAACAGAAGGTTCCTGAGACTACATTTGCCTTTCCTCCTGCAGCTGGGACTCAGGGACTCATCCCTGAGACCCTGTGGAAAAGTCAGGTTTCAGAGGCTACAGAAAGGCCAGGATTGGGTAAGAGCACCCTGCTAACAGCCCATTCCCGGTAGAGCACTGCAGAGCGGTCCAGACTGTAAACAATGCCTCTGGCATGAGGGACTGTGTTCCTTTAAGGGCACACTTCACATGAGCCAAACAGACAGTAGCAGAGGCCAAGGTTTCCTGAGAGTGCAGGGCAGACAGAATGTACAGGTAACCAGGCCTGGTGGCCTGTGATGTGATCTCAGCAGGTGGGATGCCATGGAAGGCTTTATTGTGGGACTGAAACCTGCACAGGCTACATGCTGAAACTCTGCCTCAAAAGAAGGGGGAAAAGGTAAAAAAGAAAGGGGAAACAAAGGCAGAAACAGTGCAGATGGGCAGCTGGAGGCTGGCCCTAGATGTCCAGAAACACAGTTGGGTCTCTCTTTGGTGTGAATGGGAAAACTTGTTATTATTTTATTTTTCGAAGCTGAGGACAGTTTTGTTAGAGTTTAAAAGAAATTCAACAAGGAAGACACTCTGGAAATCTCAGAGGAAGACTGTCCAGGCTCTGGCCAGTATCCGAAAGACAAAGTAAAAACATGGTCAAAGGCAAACCCAGGCTTTTCTTGACTAATTCAGAAAAGTAGTAGGCTTAGCCTGACCCATGACAGTGGTTCTGCAAGGGACTGCCTTGCTCTTCATTTATTTGTTTTTGGTTTGGAACTCATGACCAAAAGGGCTTGGGGGGCCAATGGAGGCAGAAAATTTAGCAGCCCTAAGGCAAGCAAATTGTTCAGCTCACTTAGTAAGGAAAGTCAGTAGCTATGAATTTCAAATAGTGGATTGTCTTAGAAAGAGGAAAACTCCAATACCTCTAAATATGATTTCTTCTAAAATAATGTTAACACTCTACAAAGGGTATCTCTCTGTTCCTTTTGCAAATATCAGATGTCTGTTGGTCCAAAGGTTCCAGTCTCGCTACCCTGGGCACCGTCCTGGTATATGTCAGAGATGCTGTCTTTTCTCCTGCATCCTGCTTAACACTTGCTTATGGTTGTTGTCAGCTTGTCTAGTTGCTCTCAGTGGGTTTTCTGGAGAAAGGTTCAGAGAAGGGCTCAGGTGTGAAGACACAGGTTCAGAGACTCTAATGTCACAGGTGGGTAAGCAGGGCAGTTGTCAGGTGTATAGATTGCCCAGTGAACTACTGCCTGTAAGTTTGATCTTCCTGTGTGTGGTGGCTTCACGTCAGCCTTTAAAGAGATGGGACTGGCCATTTCCTGCTTCTGTTTTGTTTTTTTGTCATAAGCACTTAGGTAAACAACAAGGTTTATGGAAATTCGAGTCAGTCTCTGACAGGGCAGGACTTGGAGTTTGGGGAGGAATGAATACATTCCTAATAAGTTAATTTAAAACAATCTAGGTCAGGATAGTGAAGAGGCAGTTCTGGTACCTCTCTCTCAGCCAAATGTTAGTGACTAGAAAGACTGAGTTATCTGTAGGCTCCAGGATCCACCTTTTCTTCTATGGACAACACAGAAGGAGCCAATAGAGTCTGTGTGTGTGTGTGTATGTGTGTGTGTGTGTGTGTGTGTGTGTGTGTGTGTGTGTGTGTGTGTGCAGAGACTCTCCAGTGAGGGAGAGAATCTGGGAATGCATCACTGGTGCAGCCAGCAGGACAGACAGACAGACAGACTATGCTTACTTCTTTTTTTACTTATCTATGACTCTTGGACATGGAGATGCTGAAGTTGGCTGGTTGGGTGGCTGGACACTGGAGTCCATGACAGTGTATGCGACTTCATCCTCCTGAAAGTAAGAATGTTGGTCAGTGACAGCAGCACCGCAGGGCTGAGCCTCACCTTGCTGGTGATCCAGCACCACTGTGCTGTGGCCTCTGCACAAGCGGAGCTGTGGGAGAGGGCTCCTGTCACTCACAGTCAGACATCTAGATGTGCTACAGAGCAGAATGAAAGCCAGATGTTAAAGGCTGCCTTTGCCCTTTGCAGAGAATGTGACAGCAAAGTGTGTCTGGCAGGTTTGTGTGCTCACTGTGGGTGGGTCCACGCCGGAGAGTTCACACTGTGAAAGTATCCTTATGACTCAAAGCACTCTTTGGTCTATGTGTATACTCTCTTGAAAGGCTTAAATGATAAAATGTTGGTAAAATTCTTATAAAATGAAGGAAGAGGGTCTCAGACCCAATAGAAAGGAAGCCATCCTTGATGTCAGAGTGGGTAGACTGAAGGAGAGAGAATGGTATGCTGCTATCTGTGGGCAGTGCTGTGCACATGTCAACCTGTTAATACCTTTGGTCTCTTTTTGAGGTAGGCAGAATGCCCATTGCCTGAGTGACAAAGCTTGAGGATCACAGAGTTCAAGTCCTTTGACAAGGGCCATAGAACATGAGGGGTCATAGCCAGAAATTAAACATGGGTGGAGGATAATCCCACACACACTTTTGTATTAGACTCCTGGGACTCATTAACCAATCTTTCTTGGCTCTGCAAAATTGAGGACTGTAGACCCAAACTGGATTTCACAGTCATGTCTCCAAGAATACCTCATTCTCAGCTTGGTATGGTAGCACACACTTGTCATCCCAGCACATGAAAGGCTAAGGCAAGAGGATGGCCACCAGTTCAAGGCCAGCCTTGGTTACATAGTTCAAGAGGTTGCCAAGACTGCATGGTGAGACCCTGTCTCGACAAACAAACTAACCAAAACAGTACAGATACCCTACTTTCCTCAGAGACATTTTCTAGAGCAAATGGCCAGTGAAAAGTGGCAGTGCTTACCTTGTTAGGAGAGTTGTCAGAAGGTCTCAGATCTAGGGGAGCAAGAGAGAGTTATCAATGCATACGAATAAGGTTTTATGAATTCTAGTATGTGGAGGGGCTCAGCCATCATCAGCTCAGGAATTAGCTTCCCCTTGGGTCTGGTTCAGACCCATTGCATTAGTGTCAGAAGGAGCAGGATAGAGCCATCTCTGTCTTACCCAGATCACCAGATGCCCAGAATTGATTTCAACAGCATGCTCCAGTGGCAAGGAGGAACACAGAGGCCACTGCACCCAGATATGCCACAAAAAAATAGAAAGTTTCCCCAAGGTAGAATTCCCACATTTGTTATAGAGGCAGGGAAGACGGCATTAGGATGGCTCCTGGACACGTGATTTCCTTATGGCCTGCCTAGCCTAGGTGGAATGAGCCCTTCTCCAGGGTTCTCTCACGCCATTCTTCTCTAGCTGGGAAGGGTATGATTTGTGGGGTCCTTAGCACTGGGAAGTAGAGATCCCTTCCATAAAATTTCTGAAAGGAAGGCATGGTCTATGATCCCAGGATCCCCTGGCAGAGCAGGAGACATGGTAGAACACCAATTCTCACCATGTGAGTGGCATTACTTACTGTTGTTGGAGGCTGAGGGTTAGTGCTCTGTGAGATCTAGCTAGTCACTTCCCCTAAATAAGTATCAGACGCTGTGACTACTATTCCAACACACCGGGGCCTTGGCTCCTGGAGGTGGGGAGGACGCTGTGGGCAGCTTCTTCCTGGGAGTCCCTTGGTGTCACTGATGCCCCATCACATCAACTTGGCACTGCCTTCCCTCCTGGTTCTCACTGCTCAATCTAATCATGATCCCTGCTATCACCATTGTTAGTTTGTTTTTCCCTCTTTGCCCCCAGGTGCCATGACCACACCCAGAACTGATGCTTTACTGTTAGCAAGCTGTATCCTCAGGCTGTCGCTTCTTAGGAGCTCCTGCACCTACCCTGCCTCATACCTGTCCTGTTTGGTTTACAGCAGACAGTTCTAGCTCTTTTGTTTCTCTACTCATGTTCTTGACCAAGAAGACTTTGATGCTTCTTCATCTTAGGGTCTCTTCTCGGCCTATCTCCTGTCTCTCCTGCTACTGATTCAGTCAGCAGGACATGCTACCTGCATAGTCTTGCTGCTTCTTGGTGTCCCTCCCTTGTCTCTCTTCTTGGACCTTGGCTTCCTGACTAGAGGATAGAAGGACATAATTGACTCTGTTGTCTAAGTAGGTGGGAGTGGATACCAAGAAACAGAGGTGCTCAGAGACCATGAAGACAGGGTCAGTGCTGAGAAGCAGAGGTTTAGGAAAGGAGAGAAAGGGCTCCAGCTCAGGCAGAGGGAGAGAAGTTCTTGCCTGCTTTCAAGCATGCCACTAAGACTTGGAGGAAACAAAAAAGGAAAGCCCATCCTACCCGTCAGTCTTCCTGGAGTAGAGGAAATATGCCAATTATTAGAGCCACCCAGGACACGCGTCGTCTCACGATGCCAGAAGTGGTACCCTCTGAGACTACTTCTTGTGGTTTTCGCTCAACTGTCAGGGAAAGAGAAGGCAAGAAGGAATGTAGTGAAGGTCTTTTACAGTGCTGTGTCCTGGAGAATTTCCAGCGTGACGTTATTTCTGTTCGCCCTTTTGGGGAATATATTTTCTGTGGGAAGGTTGATTGGGTGAGTTGAAGTGTGAGGCTCTTAGCAAATGCCTCTTCCCCTAAACCGTATCCTAAGTTGGTTCTCCCTGTTCCTTCAATCCTCCAATGCCATCAGTTTTTATCCTGGCAATCACCTGAAGCTGTGGGAATGTGAGACAGAGTGATAGCTCTTGTGTATGCTAAAACTTCCAGTGTTTTCATGGCTCCATCTTTTCCACAGGGTCTCAGTTGTGGCAGCCATGAGTAAGTAGTCCCTTGAGGCCATGATCTAATTGTCAGAAGGCACAGAGACCATGCTTTCTGCGGTGGGGTAGGAAAGCAAGGCAGACTCTGTAAGATCCCGTTTCCTCTGCTGTGTGACTGTGGGTGGTACTCAGGCTCAACTTTGCAGAAACTCTGTTCCAGTTGAACACACTTCCTCCTCTGCTTGCATGGAATCGTATCTGCATGTGGCCTGAGGGCTAGCCCAGTCTCACCTTCACAGTCTAAGGCTGTCATAGCTAAATCCTGGAGGATGAAAACTAGTAATTTAGCAGGTTTGAAATGTTGCATCAGACCCACCCCCTTTTCTCTCTCATTTTTATTTAGGCGCCATGTGGTTTCATTTTTTGGATAACATGTGTGTCCCCAGCCCTTATGTAATAGCATCTTTCACACCTCTTTTACTCTTTGTTGTATATAACCATTTGAGGTTCAGCCCTGGTCAGTTTGCTGGCGTGGTCATTAGTGATAACGTTAGTAATTGTGATAATAGTATTTATAATGTAGCTGGCCCTGTATTTGTATCTGTTTTTTATCTATGTGATAGATCTATCACATTGAAATTACTTTCATTTAAACAGTGAAAAAAATGTTTTTGTTTTAAAGGTGCTCAACTCTATGTGGTTAATCAGAGGTAAGGCTGGCTGCCTGACATCAAGGCTAACACTGATGGGAATAGGTATAGCTAACCCTCTGACTCCCTGGTTGTGTGTGTGAGTTTGCCAAAAATACCACTTGGTTATGATATTAAATGCTTAAAAACTACTGTGAGGCAGGTAAAGGATGGAATGCAACCTAGAATCCTAGCATTCAGAGGCTGAGACAGGAGGATTGTGAGTTTGAGAAGAGTCTGGGCTGTATAATGAGACTCTTGTCTCAGAAAGCTCTGTCAAACCAGCAGAGGGAGGGAAGTGATGATCAGAATGAAGAGGACAAGGCAGAGACTAGGGTACAGAAAGCTGACACGCCGGAAGTTCAAAAATGATTAACAATGGCAACCTTTTCCCAGATTAGCTTTGAGAAAAGGGTGGCTATTACTGAAATTTGAGACCTTGCCATCCACTCTTCAGGATACTAAGAATTCTAAGAGCACTCAATAGTTATATGCTAGCAGCTGGGTGGCCTAGTTGCAACAAACCGATTCCTAGAATCCTGGACACTGCAGAGAGGGAAGCGTGAAGAAACATAAAATTGAACAGATGTATAACCAATAAGATTGGATCAATAAAAAAGTTGACAGAATTTCACAGCCTTTAATGACAAAAATGCTGAACACTGGTCTAGCTCAGTGTCATGGAAATGCACAGCCAATACAGTAGTCAGTGGGGACACTGACAGCGTTCCCTCTAAGATCACGAAGAACACAGGATACAGCTGTGACCACTTCTGTTCAAAAGAGTCTTAGGAGCCCTACACAGAACCATTAGTCTAGACAACGACATAAAAGTGCCCAATTATAAAGTGGTAAAATAGATATCTGTAGCAGACACCAACTTGTTTGTAGAAGAGCCTTAACGTTCTACAGAACATTCTCAGAACTAAAGTAGCAAAACCAGCAAAGTATTGGCTATCAAAGTGAACCCACCTAAATGAGCTATACTTCTGTGTGCTAATCTTGACCATGAACATTCAGAGTTCCTTTTGTATTTCCTGGCAGTTCTAGAGATTAAACCTTGTGTCTCATGCAAATGTTCAGCCACTGAGCAATAGTCCAAGGCATAGCAGTGAACTTTCTGAAAGGAAATTAAGGAAGTATTTTATTTAGAAGAGCAATGAAAAGAATAAATACTTAGAATCAACTCCACCAAAGAGATAAAAGTCTTGCACTATCAAATACTGCTGTCAGAGATGATGAAAGAATACATGAAATGAAAGGTGCCAGGTTGGATGGGCTGGAAGAGGAGAGGAAGGAGGAGGAAGAAGAAAAGAGAGAAGGGGAGCAGGAGGAAGGGAAGGAGAAAAAAAAGTCACCACAGGTTAGGAGTCAAGAAAATATGGCCCTGAGGACTGGCCAATTGGAGTTAAGAGCAGCCCAGATGGAATGTAGTAAGTAATAACTCAGGGTTATTGATAGGAAACAGATTTTAATAGCAGAGAGGGTAGATACTTATGCAGCTCTAGTACAAATTAAGGCTTATTGTAAATAATAAAAGTTGTGTGTCTTTTATCTGAGAAGTAAATGATCAAAGGTGGGGTAGAAACCCCAGATTGAGATTAAAAATTTCTACAACAGTAATTTTAGTACAAATCTGCAATAATTAAATTGTCTGACATAAAGGCAGACATATAGATTAGTGAAATAAAATAGACAGCTCAGAACTACTCTCGATCACTGGCCAATGAGCCAATTAAAGATTAGTTGATACATGATAAATGTGCACGTTTAGGGGCACAGTATCTGTTTTGCAATATAATGTGCTGCCGATCAGAGAGGTCCATTTCGAATTGTGTGACATTAACTCTTGCTGATACGTTTGAAAGACAGAGTTTATATAGGTGTAAAACAGAGGTACCTATGGATTACACATTGGAAAGGCATCTTGCCTCCAACTGTACACTGGGACAATGAGTTTTTTGATCCAGAAGCTAAGATTCTTCAAATGATAAGGGATATCTTTAAATGAGGGATGTTGGGAAAATGGGATATCCTTGAAAAAAACTGATTTAGCCCTCACTAACATCACTTAAAATCAATTCTAAGTGTATCAAAGACCTTAATATCACAGCCAAAACTCATAAAACTTTTAGAAAGCAGGATGAAAGGTTCTTGAAATTGGATTTCACATGGTTTCTTTGTCATGACCCCAGATGCATAGGCAACAACAAAAATAGATAAATTGGACTTTAGCAAAATTGAAAATGTTTGAACATCAGAGGATGTTTTCAGTCATATAACCCAGCAGGTCTTTGTGGCATTTTTCACAGTAATCAAGGCATGGACATGAAATGTCTGTCAGGGGATGAATGAGTAAAGAAAATGTCAATGTATAGTCACATAGCAGTGCTGTTGGACCTTTAAAAGGGGCAGTGTGCCTGTGTGAAAGGACCTAGAGGACATGATGCTGGGTGAGATAGGCCGCACACAGAAACACCACACCACAGGGTCTCATCCATGAGGATCTCAACAATGTCTGTGGAAGTAGAGAGCAGAATGAAGGTTACCAGAGACTGTGTGGAGCAGGAGGGGATGAGGAGTCGCTGGTCAGGGTACAAGGTTTAAGACACACCACAAGGTTAAGTTGTGAGAGGTATGACACATCAGGAGAATTACAGTCTGCCAAAATGTATTGCAAAGAAGAGAACAATAAGTTTCAAATGTCTTAGCACAAAGAATGATAAAAGAAGTAACAGAGGGGTTAATTATCTTGGTTTAATCATTCTAAACTGTATCTAGATATTATTTCTCCTAAATGTATCCAATGATTAACCATTACTAACAATAAATAAAGGATTTTACCAGGAAAGTGAAAAGTCCACTTCCAGAATAGCAGAAAATACTTGTAAATAAAATATCTGACAAGAGGTTAATATTCAGAATGTATAAGAAATCCCAACACTAGTTGAAAAAACATCTCAACTTAAAAACAAGGAAAGGACTTGAATAATTTTTTTTTTAAAAGGTGTATAAATGGCCAGTAAGCACCTAAATATATTCTACTTCATTTCTCAATCATTAACAGAAGGGAAATCAAAATCACAATAAAACACCACCTTACATGTCTTAGAATAGATACCTTTGAAAACAGAAACAGAAAACAAGAGTCTTGGAATATATGAAGAAATAGAGATCTTAGACACTGCTGACTGGGAGGGTAAAATGTACCATGAGAGACGACCTTGTGGCACCTCAAAAAAATGTAAAGAATTGCATTCAACTCGTTCTACATCCAGGATTGTAGCAGGTGGAATTGATTCACAAGGAGTTTTGGAAATGGACAGAGGCAGTGGTGACAGAGCAACATGAACAGACCTTATGCTGATGGACTGAACATTTTAGAATCTCTAAAATGGTAAATCTTAAATATTAAAAAAAATGTGTATGGATGTTTTGCCTGCAGTATTTCTGTGCACCACATGCATGCCTGGTGTCCGAGGAGGACAGAAGATAGTGTTGAATTCCCTGAAACTGCAGTTACAGGTAATGAGCTGCCATGTGGCTGTTGGGAATTGAACCCTCAGTCCCACAAACAATATAGGTACACTACTACACAAAAGTATCAGAAAAAAAGGGTCTTGTACAAGGAGGCCCCACTGTAAATGTCAGTATAAGGATTCAAAACCTCAGTCTATGTGTCAACAAGATGGCTCATCCAGTAAGGGTGCCTGCCAACTACCAGTACCTACTCCCCACCAACACACACACATAAATATATAAACAAATTTGGATAAGTAAACCGGCTTAGCAGGTCCCAAGCTTGTTGCCAAGTCTAACCCACTTGAGTTCAATACCCAGTCTCTAGGCTCCCACAAACTGCCCTCTGACCTCCACTATGGGTGTGGAACACGCACACAAATGAATAAGTGCAAATGCAATAACAAACTCGATACAGGTCCTATCTATCTATGGATTTTACAAGGATGACTAACAAACCCTGGAGCTAAACTACTCAGAAAAGAAATGTCTACAGCAAAAACCGTATGCTTCCCTGCTGTCCTTGACCATTAAGACTAGTGTCTGTGTAATACTCCTATGATGTATTGGAAATCATCTAAAGGTTTGAGTGTGTGCCAGGGTGTGCACAGCATCGTGAGTGTTTTACTAGACTCTAAGGTTTGTGTGTCTGACTCACACCCTAAACTCTTAAATCACTTTGCATTTCGATTTACAATATTGACATCTATTGTTGCTGCTATTACTGACAGGGTCTCACAGTGTATCCTGGGCTGGCCTTGTACTCCTATTCCTCCTGCTTTGTTCTTTCTCTCTCTCTCTTCCCATCTCTTCCCCCTCTCCTTCTCTTTCTCCCCCTCTCTCCCCCTCTCGTTCTCCAGGGTCTTCCTATGTAGCCTGTAATTCCAGGCTAACCTGGAACTTGCTATGTAGACAAGGCTGGTTGGGAACTCATAGAGATCCATGGGTCTCTGCCTCTGGTTTATGCTGGGAATAAAGGCGCCATGCTTAGCTTGCTTTGTGTTTTACTGTGAATTGACTCACATCCGTCGCCATGGTGGCTGTATTTGTATCTTGTGCTGTATTTTCTCCTTGTAACTTTTACCCATTTTGCACACCCCTGATAAAGAAATTGCACCCACCCCTCAACACTATGGAGCAAGAAGGGTGGAGAGTCACTCACATATTATTTCCAGCTCGATTGGGTCACTTGTTTTGAAAGTGGCTGGATTGGAGATCCCACACCTATACTCCCCAGCATCTTCCCTCTTAATAGGGTTTATACTGAGGATGGTGTCGTTCTCGGAGAGCGTCATTGTCTCTGTGAGCTGCAAAGTCTGGTAATTGAACAACCAATGGATTCCAGAGTAAGTAGTGTCATTTGAGAGGCAGGTCAGGGTCACAGCGTCTAGTTCTTTGACTGTGGTGTTGGTGACTTGGAGGACGGGCTTAGTCAATGGGTCTGTGGAGAAACAGAGGAGGGGACCAGCTGAGCGTCCTTGTCCTTAGAGATCTCAACCAGCTCACAGGAACCACGAAATGAATGGCCCTCTGTAAGTTCGAATGTTTGGGTTCAAGATAAGCTCTGTAAGGAGAGAGGTGTAAATTCCTCCTACCCACAGTGACCCTTGACTCAGGATATTTGTATAGATTCCTCACCCGGAACCTCTCCATCCCATAGGTCCAGAAACCTCACCAGGGGGAATGTTTTTCCTATGATTTTGTACAAACTCTCTCAGTGAGTGTGGTGTCAGGTACCTCCGTTATAAAATAGCTTTCTATTTTGTAGATAATTTGTCATGGGGTTAAGATGGCCCAGCTAATCTTAAAGATGTTAAAGCCTAGACCTCAGGATTGAGAGAAATCCCAAACTAAAGAATTTCTATGAGAAGAAAGCTGTTATCTCCTTGCCCCGTGGATCTGGATTAAATACCACAGTGAAGAAGTGAATGGTCACAGTGTGGACAACAGTTTGCCACTCTAAGGCTCACTACTGATTTCTTTGAAAGACAAGGTCTCACTGTACTGTCCTGGATAGCCTGGAACTCGCTCTGTAGACCAGGCTGGCTTTAAACTCAGAGACCCACCTTTTTCAGCCTCCTGAGTGCTGGGATTCGAGGTGTGCACCACTACACGTGGACTTTACCACACAGGTCTCTTGGTGGATTTCTTGGCCATTCCTCTAAACAGAAACTCAACATGAAGGTCCCTGTTCTGCAAGTCAGTATCCTTCACTGTTCTCGGGGATCACCATGTGCTGGTGTTGTGCTGGTGTCCTGAGCTCACACGGCCGGACCTTTAGAGCCAGGACACATCTCAGAGCCAACTGCCCCAAGTTCACTGTTTCACTTTCCAGTCTTTGGGAACAGGCAAAACCCCATGGACTCTTTGCTGTCCACCAGTGGCCTTTTATTTTACTTTGTTTGATGTTGTTATTGTTGGTTTGGTTTGGTTTTTTTTGAGGCAGGGTCTCACTATGTAGGTTTGGTTAATCTGGAACTCACTATGTGCCCCTCCCTCCCTCCTTAGTGCTGGGATTAAAGGTGTGCACCAGCACACTCCACCTACATTTATTTTTTAAACCTTGAGAAGCGTACTTGAAAGAGCATCATCAAATTACCAGTGACATGGTTCACCCCGACTCAGAACAGGGCTCCCAGGTTATCTCCTGGAACCTGAGTGTTCCTTCTGAGTCATGGAGATCATAAAAAGAAGATGGAAGTGACAGAA
>JAJTUV010004117.1:0-27535 GCA_021653895.1 Mastomys natalensis | reverse complement strand
TTTATGCAGTCCAGGATTAGAGTTATAGGATGAGTATAATCTAAAGATATATTTGTAGTGAAAATTCATAGTCTGGTTAAAAAACACTAGGTAAGTTTTCTTTCCTGTGCTGAAAGGCCTTTTCACTTGGGAGACTTGCCTTGCAACTGGCTTTCAAATATATCTTTATTACCCCTTCTAGCTTGCAAATTAACTTGGCCTTGTGGAATTCTAATCCTTGTTCCTTCAGAGATGTTTTAGGCATAGGGGGTGGGGAGCCAGGCACAGTGCCTAAAGATGTAGTCCAAGGTCTTAAAGCTGGAGGCTTTCAGGTTCAAGTCATGGAGGATTCTCCCTATGGGAGGCACTAGAGTATGTGACTCACACCTATAAATCCAGAGGCTTCCACCATTACAAGAAAAAAAAAAAAACCCTATATAACCTGAGCTATACCCCACTCTTCTGTGTTGTGCAGAATTCTATCTTCCTGGCTGAGGTAGGAGTATTGCTTAACATGCCCTAACATTTATCTCTTGGGAAAATAATAAAGGTAGAAAGCTAGTTTGCCTAAGAGCTACATGTGAATAATAAATAGTAGTTTTTACTTGGACATAATGAGATGGTTTTTTTTTCACTTGTATATTTCATGGTTCTTTACTTAGGAGGACTTTTAAAAATGCATTTTGGAATTATCTCCTTGCAGAAGTTGTTTTGTGTCAGCATGCAAATAGGCTTGGATTTATAGCCAGACTCCTAGAAGCAAAGGAGGAAAGTCCTGGGGTCTATGGAACTTTTCTTTGCATGCCAAGCAAGGAGGAAACATCCAACGAGATAATTTCAGGGTATAAAGGCTGAATGGACTTTTTATTCAGGCTGTCTTTTTCTTTCAGACACTAGAAAGGTGTGGGGCCAAGCCTTATAGGAGAAATTGTACAGGATTTGGAAAGTTAGGCTCTTTTGATATGTGTGTGCCGAGAATTTTAACCCACAGGAGGATTCTGAAAGAGTTCTAGTAGGACTTTAAAACATACATATGGATGAGGAGTGAGAGGAGTTGGTAGTGCCTGAAGATACGACTCAGCTTTGTTTTTATAGTGGAAAATATTTTTCATATAGTATATTTTGATTATGTTTACTCCTCCCCAATCTCCAACTCCTCCCAGTTCTTTCCCACCCCTCTACCCACCCACCTTTATGTTTTCTCTCTTAAACAAAAAAAAAAGCAAAACAAAAACCCGACATACAAACCAAAAAACACAAAAACAGAAATCAAAATAAACAAGCAAAATACTAATAAGACAAAAAATGTCTAAACAAAACAAAATGAGACAAAAAAAATCTATAAAAATACAATTGAGTTTGTTTTGTGTTGGCCAACCACTCCTGGATTCGAGACCTTCCCTGACATGTGGTTAATATATCCACTGAGACTCCTTTGGAGAGAACCAGTTTTTTTTTTTCCTTTTGCCAGTTGTATCAATTGTAGATAGATTCTTGGTTAGGGTGGAAGATTGTGTCCTTTCACCACACAGGGTCTCAGTGTTGCGTGGGACTTGTGCAGGCCTTGTGTGCTTTGCCACAGGCTCTGTGAGAGGTTTCTCTTCAGGCCCAAAAGAAACCTAGAAATGGCTAACTGTGATGCCTATTAGCATACCAAAGGGCATGCTGGCCTCCAGCTCTCAGCATCACAAATACCTGTTACAGAGCATCCTGGCTCTTCTCACCTTACCTTAAACTTTTCCAGCTCTCTGGCTTCTCATTGCTCTATAATCCTGGCATTTGGATTATTCATCCCCTTGACCTCCTGCTTTGCTCCCCCTGCTCCTTCAGCCATGTTTGCTCTACTACTTTCCCCCCCTGCTCTGGACTCTTCTAGATGCCTCTAATGTTGTCTTCCTCCTATCTACAATAAAAACCTTCCCTTCAACCACACCTTGGAACAGTCATGTCCTCACTTTATAATCTGGTTTCATAACTCTGTCTGTCTGTCTCTCCATCCCTCTCCCTCTCACTCCCCCTCCTCCCCTGGCTCTGTGAGTGTGTGTCTGTGTCTCCTGTTACATCCAGAAGACATTGTTCCCTGGAGTTGTTATCACCTCTGGCTCTCACTATCTTTCTGCTTCCTCTTGTACATAGATCACAGAACAGAGCCTTGAGGGGAGAGATTTAATGAATCCATCCGCTTTAGGACTGATAGCTTCAAAGTCTGCCCATTGTCTAGTTGTGGGTCTCTGTTAGTTCCTATCTAATATAAGAAGATGCTTCTTTGATGAGAAGCCAGCAAGGCACTGATCTATAGGAGTAGCAATATGCCATCAGGAGTCATTTTATTGCTGTGTTCCTTTAGCAGAATAATAGTATTAGGTTTCCCCCTAGGACCCTGGCCTAGTCTTAGGTTCTTAGCCACTTAACCAGTGTCAGGTATGAGTTCTAGCTCATGGAGTAGTCTTAAATTCTACCGGAAAAGGTGATTGGTTGCTCTTATATGTGTCACTATTGTACCAATTCATCTTGCAGGCAGGTCACTGTTGTAGGCCACAGGGTGTGTAGCTGGGAGATATTGATAATTCTCTTCAAAGTATATTTCAGTACCATGAACACTAATTAGTAGAAATGAAGCTTCTAGTTAGGCACCAGCTAGACTTCTCTAGTGACATATGTGTCATAGGGTCTTACCATCAGGTTACATGCTTCAGCATTTGAGTTCCCAGTTCTAAGCATGTGAGGCAGCTCAAAATTGCCTGTAACTCTAGTTCCTGGGGCCCCCATGTTCTTTTCTGGAGTCCATATGTGCTTGCTCTCACATGTGCATACAAACCCCCTATATATACATAATTAAAAGTAATACAAATAAATCCATTAAAAATACTTGGTTGGCATGTGGTTCAGTTGATAGAGCAGTTGCCTAGAATGATGTGGTTCAGTTGATACAGCATTTGCCTTTAGTTTGAACAATATAAAAACAAGCCAGTATTGAATTCAAGAAAGGTCTATTTAGACTTCTTGGGAAAATGTGTATTAGTAGGAGGATGATAGTATATCACTTAAAAACCAAGGCCAGATAGTGGTGTACATAGACAATCCCAGCACTAGGGAGGCTGGAGTAGGAGGGTGGCAAGTTCTGCTGTAGCCTTGGCTACTCAGTGAGGCCCTAAAAAATTAAGAGATGGGCATTTAGTCAGTGGTAGAGTGCTTGTTCACAGGTATGAGACCCTGGGTTTGATCTCTACCATCCAAGGTGGTGCAAAAGTAAGTATGTGGCCCAGGTTGGCTTGAAATGCCACAATCCTTCTTCCTTGCCTCTTAAGTGCTGGAAGAGGGAGAGGGAAAAACATACCCATCCCAGCTTTGTTTTTATGTTTATGGAAATGTCTCTTTCATATTAAAGTTTAAGTAATCAAATGGTTCTTCTTATCTACTCTAAATTACCACGTGCTGGAGGTGGGCCTTTTGTATGCTAGCAAGGGCTCTAGTATAGGTTCTTCATGACCACCCATGAGGTACAGTACCAACTACCGAAACTCTTTCATTTATTTCTTTTGGCACATGGATTTTTATCCTTATAATTTTTATAGCTGTTACTCTGATTTTTGTTACTTTTTCTTTGCACTATAGACTAGGATTTAGTCTTGCCTCTGCAAAAACTCCTCTGCTAATCTTTCCTCTTCCAACTCCTTGGGCATATTTCTTGTCTTTCTTTCCATTCCCAGTGGATCCTATACCATAATTTTAGCTACAAGAATATTTCTTTCAACTTGGACATTATTGATATTTGGGGCCAAATGATTCTTTATCATGAGGCTATTTGTGCAAGGTAGGATGCTCAGCAGAGTCCCTAGCCACTTAGGCTAAATTCCCCCTCAGTGACAGCTGGTGACAGCCAAACAGACTCCCAGATATTGGTAGATGTTTTCTGTGTGCTGGTTAGTTTTTTGTCAATTTGACACAAACTAGGGTCATCTGGGAAGAGGTAACCCCTGTTGTGAAAATGCTTCTATCTGAATGACATGGAGGCAAGCCTGTGGTGCATTATCCTGATTGGTTATTTGTGGTGGGGGCCTAGCCCACTGTAGGCAGTGCCACCCCAGGGCAGGTAATCCCAGGGCTTGTGTGAGAAAGTGAGCTGAGCCAGCTGTGGGGAGCAAGCCAGTAGGCAGCACTCCTCCATGGCCTCTGCCTTAATTCATACTACCTCCAGGTTCCTGGTCTGACTTCTTTTCATACAGTACTAATACCTTTAAGATGAAATAAACCCTTTCCTCCCCAATTTTTTTTTCTTTTTTGCTCATTTTGTTTATCACAGTAACAGAAATCAAACTAGAACACCTGAGGACTAGGGTAACAGTTTTGAGTGCTTATATTATTTTATGTTTTTCTTTATGGTGGTAGAGATAGAACTCAGAGCCTCATGTATTCTAGGTTAATATTTCTCCCACTAAGCTGTATCCTCAATTGCAAAGATTTTTTTAAAGCTTGCTTTCTATATTTACTTTTAGTGGTGTTGAGGATCAACTTAGCGCTCTGTCTATTCTACACAAGTGTTCCCCCACTGAGTTACACCCTAGTCCTGTGATTTGGACCGCAAATGATGTCACCGCTAGGCCTATCTATGGGAAGGAGAGTACAGGTATATTGTGGTTATTTTTCCTGTATAAGATTGCACTTAGCTGAGTTCAAGGCCAGCCTGGTCTACAGAGTGAGTTCCAGGACAGCCAGGACTACACAGAGAAACCTTGTCTCGTAAAAAACAAAAAAAAAAACCCCAACCAACCAAACAAACAAAAAGATTGCACTTAGGAGGCAGAGGCAAGTGGATCTCTGAGTTTGAGGCCAGCCTGGTCTACAGAGGGAGTTCCAGAACAGCCAGGGCTGTTACATAGAGACACCCTGTCTCAAAAAGAAAAATATAAAAAGGAGACAGTTTTATTTCATTGCTTAATTTCTTCTGCAGTTATTATTTATTATAAATCCTCAGTGACGACACAGTAGCTTTGCTTCACTTTGCAATTTTAGGGGTTATCTTGGCACTCTGATGGCAGACATCATTCTCCATTTTTTGCAGTGCATAATACAGAAATGAGGTCAGATATTTATGTTCATGATCTGTTAGACTTTCTCTATTTTTTTTCTCTTATTTTTCATTTATTTGTGGTTTTGATCTTAGGAGATTTTGTTTAACCTTATCTTCCAATTTCTTCCATTGAGTTTCAAATTTGTGGCTTCATTTTCTTTTTCAAATTCCAAATTTTGTTTCAGAATTGCTCTTTTTTTGACACCATACAGATCATATTTTTTGACTAATCCTGTTGTCTAATAATACTGAGCTGGTTTTCAAAACTGTCCATTTTTCCATAAGGATTTTGTTTCTGGAGTTGGCTTTTATTATTTGTTTGGTCTTCTTTTTTCCCTGACAAAAGTTTCTGGTGCTCTTTTGGACATCTGCTGGCATTAAAGAACAGATTGCCTTGAATTACATATACTGTGCATATGCATGAGTGACCCAGTGAGACTGTTTTTCTGGAAATCCTGGAAGCCCAAACTTCAGGTTGTTTCTTTTGAGATTGGTCATATCCTTATCATATAGTAACTTTTGCACATAGTTTTGTGTAGAGTGAACTGCAAGGTGGAAGGCTAACAATAGAAGAGATCTTTAGTTTTGTGTAGAGTGGACTGCAAGGTGGAAGGTTAACAATAGAAGAGATCTTTCCCTTGCTCAGCTGAGTGAACAAGACAGAAGAGTATTTGTGTTCTGTATTCTGGCCATAGTAGTTCCAGCTTGAGGGAAGCCATTCACTAGTAATAAGTTGTCAATGCCTGCTTGTGTTCAGAGCTTGTTCTTTCACTTGGTCCTTAGCTTTTTAGCCCTGTATCCTCCAGTTTGTTAAACTTAGTATCATTTCTGTTTTATTGTATCATTCTGGGGGATTAAATCAATCAGCATGTAAAGCTAGTTTTAATCAACATGAATTCATTCTCTTCCTCCTCACCCCTATTCAATCCTGATTCATTATAAAACTTAGAAATTATTTTAAAAACTGTTTATGTATACTTCTGTTTTAGTTAGGGTTTCCATTGCTGTGAAGAGATACCGTGACCCATGCAACTCTTTTTTTTTTTTTTTGGTTTTTTAGAGACAGGGTTTCTCTGTGTAGCCCAGGCTGGCCTGGAACTCACTCTGTAGACCAGGCTGGCCTCGAACTCAGAAATCGGCCTGCCTCTGCCTCCCAAGTGCTGGGATTAAAGGCGTGCGCCACTACCGCCCGACTGGGAACTGCAGTTTTCAATCATTGATGTTTGTCCTTGAGGTAAAGATTGCCCAGGTAACTCTTATAAAGTAAAAAATTTAACTGGGGCTGGCTTACAGGTTCTTTTTGAGGTTCAGTCCATTATCATGGCAGGAAGCACAGCAGCCTCTACACAGTCATGGTTGCTGGAGGAACTGAGAGTTCTGTATCCTCATCCAATGGAAGCCAGGAGCAGACTGTCTTCAGGCAGCTAGGAGAAGAACCAACTGTGGTGGCACACTTACTTCAACAAGACCAGACTTTCTAATAATGCCACTCCCTGGACCAAGCATATTTAAACTACCACAGTATCAGAGTACTTTTTTACTGTAGACAGAATTTGAGCTGGATTTTGTATGGTATAGAAATTTAATATGTACCAAGGTGATTTTTTTTTTTTTTTTTTTTTTTTTTTTTTGTTTTTTTCGAGACAGGGTTTCTCTGTGTAGCCCGGGCTGTCCTGGAACTCACTCTGTAGACCAGGCTGGCCTCGAACTCAGAAATCCGCCTGCCTCTGCCTCCCAAGTGCTGGGATTAAAGGCGTGCGCCACCACCGCCCGGCCATGATCGTTTACCTTATATATACTACTACTACATGAAACAAACCTGCACTGTGTTTTGGTTCCTGGATTGCTTATTAAGTCAGACTGTTCTAACAAATGAAATCCTGGCACTAATCAAAAGTTTTCCTTTTAACAAATAGGCTCAAGGGACAAAATATATAATGCTTGATACCTGTGTAGGAGGACATATTTTACTTTGCTGGAACAATCACAGTGGTTGTCCAGTTAGCACACAGCTTATTCCTTACATACTTATTATGTAATGTGAGACTTCCACACCTGTGCCTTTTTCAACTCTAGCCTTTCCTTTTAGTCAGTAATTTAAATTTCACCTAGCCTTGCTTTTCTTCCAGGTCTGTAGATGCTTACTTGCGAATTCTGTAGAGGAAGAGCAGAATGCTGGGCAAATGCTTAGGATAGATAATTAACCCTCAGGTAGGACTGGGTGATGTAATGATGTTGGAGTTTGTACCATTGACCTGGCAGTGCTGTCCTTTTTAACCACATGGCTTTAAGTGCAGAACATGTTGCAGGGAAGACTGCTTGTTAAGTGGTCATTAACAGAACTGCCTTCATCAGATTAGCTAATTATCCTGAATGGCAGACTTTTTCTTCCCTTGAGGAATAATAACAGCACATAGACACATATATGAGTTGGATCAGCAGTGTGAAAGTAGATAAAGATGAGGGCCCCAGGTATCTGGGGAAGATGTGAGGAAATGCTAAGGAAGTAGCAGAAAGTCCTTCCTGCATTTATAGGTAAAGGTAGTTCTTTGTCTACAGATCCAGATTCTGTATCTGATGACATTTTATATGTATGTTAATTGTGTATATGTTTGTAAAATTTCAAACAACGTGATATTTATCAGTGTTAATTTTACATATGTTTGTGTATATAGTATGTATAATGGCATAGTGGTATTTTAATATTTCCTGGGGCTATAGTTCATTGATAGAGCACTTGCTTCATATGAGCAAAATCTTGGGTTTGATCCATAGTCAGCACACATAGACACAGAAAATGCATTGATTAGTAGCTTAAACATAATATGATCCTTGTGAAAGTATAGCTATATTTATTTTTTCTCTTCTCAGGAATTCTGTGCTGAAAATAGTATAAGACTTAATGATTAAATGCTTGAAGATAGTTATCTTAAGAATCACATTTTCAAGCTGGGTGTGTGTGACACAGAAATTGTAATTCTCAACCCTTAAGAGTGGGGCAAGAGGATCAGGAATTCAGGGTTAACTTATGTTATTATATAATTAGTTTCAGACTATATAAAGACATATCTCATAAAGGAAAACAAACACACAAGAAAAGAATTATGCTGCCAAATCTTTGGAATCAGAAGACAGATCAAAGAAGTTTAATTTGTTCACTTTGAAATGTTAAGAAATGACTTTTGGGGCGAGAGAGTTGGCTCAGTGTTTTCAGAGCACTGAATTTGGTTCTGAGCCAAATGGAAATCATTATTTACCTTTTCTAGTCTCCTGGATTTCTAATCTTGACTATAGGTTTATTACTAAGTCTAGAAATCATCTTTGATAATTCTCTCTCATTAAACTTTTATAACTAGTTGATCATGATCATATATTTATCACATAATCTTCCTGGTGAGATGTTAAATATCTATTTATTGACTCAGGTGGAAGGGCATGGACACACCACACCACAGAAAGGATTCCATCTAAGAGCCTCCTGATGAACCAGTGAGTTTGTTGGTATTTTCCTGTTTTAGCTGTTTCTGAAGTCATCATCTGGTGAGTGGGTGTGATTGGAGAGAGGTGTGGTCCAGGATAAGGCTTCTGTTGAGAAGCCATGGCCAAAGGAAGGTCATGGAATAGCAGGACCCAGCAAATATAAAGGTAGAGAGGCTGATTATGAGGTATACTTGCACACAGGGAACTGAGGTTTTGTCCTGAACAAGGAGGGGCTTTATGGTGAGGATTGTTGTGAGGATTTAAACAGTTTTTACTTCTTTCCAATCTTGTAGCTCTGAAAACATTCTGATTCTTGAGTTGTAGGAAATTTTTTTAGGGCAGTGATTCTCAACCTTCCTAATGCTGTGACCCTTTAATACAGTTCTTAGTGTTTTGGTGAACCCCAGCCATAACTTTTTTTTTGTTGCTACTTCATAACTGTAATTTTGCTCCTGTTGATGAATCATAATATAAATAACTGATATGTGACCCCAAAGAGGTTGTACCCACAGGTTGAGATCCACTATTTAGTTTAGAAATTAAAGTTTAGTATTTATGGTCATTTTGTAACATCTCAAATTGAAGATGCACCATATGGTAGCTAAGTTTCTTTCCTTGGGGGTGACTAGGAAAGGAAGGTCTTGAGAAGAAATGCTTGTGTCTTGTTTGTTTTATTGAGATGAACTTTCACATAGTCCAGGCTGAACTTGTATCTCTCAAGTGCTGGGATTACAAGTATGTGCCAGTTTTACTCTTATTTTTGTTTAGTTATGAAAGGTTGATACTATATACTTCACAATCCCTCCTCCTGCCATCCTTTTAGGGTTTTTTTTTTTTTTTATTTTATGTGTATAGTTGTTTTAGCTTACATCTGTGCACCACTTGTATGCCTGATGCCCATGGAGGCCAGAAGAGGGCTTGGAGCCAGGCTTGTAAGCTACCATGTAGGTGCTAGGAATCAAAGCCAGGTCCTCTAGAAGCAGCCAGTGATCTTAACCACTCTAGGCCTTCCTCTTTTAACTTGTTTTTTCTAAGATGGTAAATTAGTTACTTTTAAGATTGTTACTGCAACCCAGCACAACATAAAGAGGGAATTATTTTGGCTTAGATCATTCAGACTATCATGTCAGTAAGGTTATGGTTATAGGAGCATGATGTAGCTGGTCACATTACACCTGTAGTCAAAAAAACAGAGAGTGATGAATCTTTGTGTTCAGCTTGCTTTCTCCTTTAGATTCAGTCCAGGACCCAAGCATATGCAACCTATGTTTGGGTGGATGTTCCCACGTCAGTTAACCTAATCTAGATAATTCTTTACAGGCATGCTCAGAGGCTTGTCTCCTAGGTTAATTTGGATCCTGTGAGTTTAACAATTAGCATTAACCATAACAGATGGGAATATGCTATATTTGATTCCCAGGCTGGCTTTAAATTCCTAGGTTCAAGAAATTTTCCTGCATTAGACTTCCCAGTACTTGGGACTATAGGTGTCAGCTACTGTGTTCAGCTAAAATTCTTTTATCGTGTAGGCTTAAGAGTTTGTTTTTTTTTTTTTAATTTCACTGAACCCCATCTTTCTTTCCCAAGGGTATGTGTCAGTATCCATTCTTTGGATGAGCTGGTAGGAGAATGTCCTTTTCTGCACTATGAAGTGATCCTGGAATTCCATTGGGAAATGAGTGGTCTTCTTTTATCCCTTCTCACTTTTTCCTCTTTAGAGTGACCAACAACCCTGCTGCAAAAGAAAATACAAACCACGTTTCTTGATAGTTTCTGGTTATGTTTCATTCCACATCAGAAGGGAACTACCCCAATAAATTTGTTCTTTATAGAATTAGGGGTCATTGTAGGGTTTGTAGTTTTCCTGTGAATATTTCGTTTATGTGTTTGTTTTTGGCTTTCTGTGTGCTAGGATTTCAGTTGGGTGTTACCAAGATTCTCTTAATTATTTTTCCTTTCTTTCTTGATTTTTTTATGTATGCTTTTGATGGAACCCAGAGCCTTGTGAATGCTAGATGTTAGGCAAACACTCTGCACTGAGCTATATTCCCCACTCCCTTTTTCCATTTTTCCCCTTATTTACTTATTGTATGTAGAATATGCATGTGTTCATGTACTCTTCTATGCAAGCTCATGTGGAGGCTAGGGGTTGACTTTGGGTATCCTACTGGAATTCATCTGTCTCTGATACCCCAACCCCCATTGCTGGGGTTACAGGTGTGTGCCATTATACCTAGCTTTTTGTGTGGGTGTGGGAGTATTTCATCTCAGGTCCTCATGTTTGCCAGCAAGCAGTTTACTCACTGAGACATCTCCTCAGCCCTTCATTTATCTTTCAACTCTGATTTTGTAATAAGTCTGCCAGGAGGTTTGGCTGAGGTTGTTTATGTTTAACAGGCTCCAGTGTACTGGCTAAGGTCAAACTAGATGGTCAAAAGAACAAGGCTCTAACCTAGGTCTTAGAGCACATTAATGTGTAACTCTTCTCCGTGTCTTAAAAGTGCAGTCTTTTTAAAGGCCAGCTTTCAAAAATCCCAGGATTTTATGAAATGCCATACCCTCAACCGTCCACCCCTTTGATTTTTCGAGACAGGGTTTCTCAGTGTAGGCCTGACAGTCCTGGGACTTTCTGTGGACCAGGCTGGCTTCGAACTCACAGAGATCCACCTGTCTCTGCTGAGTGGAGTGCTCTGATTAAAGCTGTGCACCACAACTAGCTGGCTTCCCTCATCCATTCTTAGCTCCGTAAGAAGTACCAGAAGTCTCACTCTAACAATAGATGTGCTTGGAGTGTTTCTAATATCCAGATGACCCTCTGTAAATTAAGAACCAACACTCATTTTATTTAAAGGTCCACAGAGTAGATATTTGGAGGGCTGTGGGCCAGTTCTTTCTCTGTGCCTATGTAGCCAGAAATAGCTATAGACAATATAAAAATGAAAGGACCATGTACCAATTAAACTTTATTCACAAAAGTAGGCAGTTGAGAGTGGAGCTGTAGAGATTCAGTAGTTAAGAGCAGTTGCTGCTCTTGCAGAGGACTCTGATTCAGCAGCCAAGTGGCAGCTCACAACTCTTTGTAGCTTGAGCTCCACTGGGATATCTGGCCCTTTCTTCTGAGCTTCATCGGCATGAGGCATGTATGTGGTACACATACAGGTAGGCAATATTTTTACCCAAAAAAGGCAATGGGAAGGATTTGGTGTGCTGATATTAAGCAGTGCATTTTCAGTGTGGTTCTAGCAACATCAGTACCCACTGAGAATTTATTAGGATAAAAAACTTTTGGACCCTGCTCTAGAATTAATGAACTCCATATTGGAAGGCTGTTGAGGATAAGCCAGAGGATTCTACTGACTAGTTTGAGGACTATTGCCCTAAGGAGGTAAGCATTTGCATGAGAATCATCACCATCATCATTTGATTTTTTAAAAATGTTTTTATTAGTATATATTGTACATACTTGATTTCATTCCATTTTCATATATACACATAATGTATTTTGATCATAGTTATCTTTCCCCAAAACTCTCTCTTGTTCCCCTTCCACTGATTCTCTTCTTTTGCCAACTAGTTCTCTTCCTCTTTTTTCATGCCTTAAGAAAAAACATCTTTTTGATGACCTATTGAATTTAATTAAGGCTGCTTACAGGAGCATGGATACTTTACCAGTAGCTATACCACTGAAAAAAGTCTCATCTTTACCTGCAACCATTAACTGGCCATAGATCCTTAGGTACAAGTGTGTCCTCCCTCTTGTATAGGTAATCATAGCTGCTTTGAGTTCAAGAGAGGACCATCCATGTCATGTCTGAACATTCTATTCCATACCATCCTCTGGCTCTTAAACTCTTTTCACCTCAGTAGTCACTTATTTTCAGCACATTGGTCAGTTATAAGTCTGCAGTTACTTCTTATTGAAAAAAAAAAAAAAAAAGAACTTCTTCCACCAATGCTGATAGTATCAGTAATGTAAGGAAATAAACATAATTGTTTGAATTTTTAAGTTTATTTTTAAAACTGTGTGTGTCTGTCTGTCTGTGTGTGTGTGTGTGTCTGTCTGTCTGTGTGTGTGTGTGTGTGTAGATGTAGGCATGTGAGTACACGTTCCGTAAGAGGCCTGTGGCATTGGATTTCCTTGAAGCTGGACTTAGGGTAGTTTTAAGCTACCTAGTCTTGGTTCTGGGATCTGAACATGGGTCCTCTTCTAGAGTAGTAATTTGCTTTTAACTGCTGAACCATTTTTCCAACCCTAAACATAATTATTCATAATATCATTTCATGAGTATGACATGTCCGTTTCACCATTAGATTTTTTTTTAAGTCAGCATCTCTTTATAGACTGAAATTTATAGAGCTGGGATTACCAATGTGGGCTACCAAGTCCAAAGAAGACAATTATTGACATGTTCATCAAAAAAATCCCAAAAAACCCCATGTTTTTCTGGACCCCAAAAAGCTAAATTTTAGCAACTGGCCTAGGTGGTCTGGTGCACACAGGAGTAAGAACTGATTTCTGGAGAGATGGCTCTGAAGCACAGACTGCTCTTCCAGAGGACCCAAGTTTGATTCCCAGCTCTCATGTGGTGGCTCACAAACCATCTGTAACTCTAGTCCCTTCATAGGCACTGTACAAATGTAATGCACAAACATACATAGATAAAACATCCATAACCATTTTAAAATTAATAATTAATTTAGAAGCAAACAGGAGGTGTCAGGGAACCTTCTTCAGTTGAGGTGGTTTGCAAGGAGAATTGTGAATGTGGAATACTTGAGATGTGTGTGGCTTTCTTTTGTCTCATGAACTTTACCCAGAGCTGTTCCAGTATCTTCATTCACATGCCTATACACATGGCTTTACTTATCCTAGTACCTCAGTGCATTCTGAAGTGCTGTAGAGGCTGGGATTCTGATGTGTGAAAGGAAGATGGGTTGAGGAATGCTGTTCAGCACCATTTACACTCAGTGACTTGGATAGGGAGTACATGAAACAGATTATTGGCTGCAAGAGAAAATAGAGGCAGTAGAATCATGAGTTTGAAGTCAGCCTGGATACTGTCTTAAAGAAAGGGGTACCCCCAGATTCAAGGGCTGGCTAGCATATGGAAGGTCCTGGTTCAATCTTCATAGTGGAACAACAGGCTTCATATATATTACTTTGGATTACCCTGAGCTTTTGGAAGGCCTTTAGGGATCTCATGCATTGTCAGTTACTAGGATGGCCCAGCATGCATTTCACAATAGTCACTGCTAAATGCTTTGTGCACATCTGTGTTGGTTTGGCCCTGGATCTGACCCATGGCTGGATAAGACTTGGAAGATAGGTGCTCTTTAAGAAGCCTCATCATTCCACGATGACTGAAGGGATCTGGAGAAGAGAGTCCATAGCAGGCAATAGCAGGTGAGATAAGAAGAGCAACATCCTTTTGAAAGGCAGTGAGAGCCATGGAAAGTTTTTTGTTTTGTTGTTGTTTTCTGTTGGTGATCAAATCTAGTATGTTAGTCACATACTCTACTCAGATACTCTGCCACTGACTCCCAGTACTATAGACAGTTTTAAGCAAGGATGTGGGGACCAGGGCCACTGGTACCATGTGTGTGAACAGATGCAGGGGTGTGCAGAGCATCAGGAAACCTTGGGCTGTTAGGGAAAAGTGTCCAGGGATTCAAGTGTAAGCCTTGAGGCAGTGTTAGGAACACCTGACACTTGGATGGAGGATGCTCTGTGGCTTTAAGAGTCTGCTCCCTTCATTTAATTTCACCTGAAACCCATGCCTGGTGGAGGCCAGGTCTGAGTAGGGTTGGTCACTGGAGATCTGTTGCACCATGCACTAGACAGGTAGCAGCTCCTGAAAGCTCTGGATGTTTTGATATATGCTATATAGTCCATGCCTTTCTCTGTTTCTTGGTGCACACCTGAACCAGGTGTGCTTAGGTGCCTCAGCTGGGGGCTGAGCCACCCTAGGGCATTGTGCCTCCCTAGAGATTCAATCAAACAAGCAGTATGCATTTTCTGTGCTCAGTCCCAACAACTACCAAGAGGGATGGAAATTGAGATCCTCTAGACCCCTGAGTGTTGAAGTGACAGGTGTGTGCCATCAGACCTTTTGAAAAAATAAGGATTATTATAGAGTAGCTTTCTAGGTGACATGTTTGGGTCACTTTGATATAAAATTTCATTTTACCCTCACCACATATTTACTTATTTACCTTATTTTAATTTATTTATTTTTGAGACAGTCTTGCTATGTAGCTCAGTCCGGCTAGAACTTGAGCTACTCTTGTCTCCCCCTCCTAAATGCTAGGATTAAATTTCTTCTATTTAAAGGAAACACTGTAAGTCACAATAAGAATCTAGCCAACATGGAAATTACCTGTTAGAATTCTCTGGAAGAGATCTGCTTTTCTTTTTGAAAATAACATGCAGCCAGCTAGCTACAAAGCTGGAGACTGAATACCATAATTATGATTTCAGTAACACAAAAAGTGGCAAGATGGATAGAGAAGTTGCCTGTCCCTGACAGATAAGAAATGTATCAGCCTGGACTAGCCAGTTGAGGCAGAGTCAGGCAGATACTGTGAGTCTGGGCTGACCCAGAACTGGAACATAGTGAGTTCTAGGCTAGCCAAGGCTACAGAGTATAACCTCTCTTTTTCTTAATTTTGTTTTTCTTGTGTTGAGGATAGAAGCCAGGTCTTTGTATATGATAAGCGTGCTTCCTGTCACTGAGCTATATATGTAGCTATATTTTTATGTGGAAATGTGTGTGCTGTCTTAAGGGATTATAGAAGAACATGGGCAGAAGAGACCTGTGTGTTTAGCAGAGAGAAAAGTAATTCAGTGAGTCTGCTTGAGGGAAACCTTGGCTATTAAAGGCACTGAATTCAACTGTCAGTGCTTTGAGGACCCAATTCCATTACTAATGCTTTAAGCTAATTTGTTATGGTAATTTACACAGCCCAGTGTGAATATTAATCACTATGGAACAGTCATTCATCCGATGAACCACCTAATTTTGCAAAGATCAGTAACTACTTTATTATATATGGCCATTGCCAAATTACTTGCACTTTGGAATGAAAGCTCATTATTTTATGACCAAATACATTTTCTCAGTGTTTTGTTCTCAGGAATTTCCTTTTTACTTTTTCATTTTGAGACAGGGTCTCATTTAGCTCAAGTTGGCCTCAAATTTGCTTATGTAACTGAGGATGAGCTGATGATCCTCCTGCTTTCATGTCTCAATTCTTAGGGATGCAGGCATGTGCCACCATGCCTACTTTATGTGAAAACTGGAGATTACACCCATGCCAGGCAAGCATCCTACCAACTGAGCTACCTCTCTAGTCCTAAAAGGTAGCATTTGAGTTTCCACCACAAGAAATAAAGTTCTTACTTGTGTTGTTTTTTTACTTTCTAATAGTGTAAACTTGAGCCATGAAAACTTAGTTTGTAGCAGTTACTTTTCGTAGGGCCAGGCTAGCTCTATATAGTGATTTTATAATTATGTTTCAGATGTAAGTGGAGAAAATAACGTTTTACATTTTATTTTTTTCAGTGCTAGAATAGAACCAGGTCTTGTACTTGCTAGCCAAAGAACTCTACCATTGATCCTCATCACTTGCTTCAACATTAAGGTTTTTTTTATTTTCTGAAAGAGTCCCATGCTGGCTTTGACAAACTCACCATCCTCCTGCCTCGTGCTGGAATTAAGAGGTCAGTCTTGATGCCTAGCTGCAATATATAGGTTTTTAAGGGAATGAAGTTTGCATACATTCTAAGTTTTTTTCTCATCTTTTTAAGTTTAAACAACAATATAAAAAAGTAAATTTGCAGCAAGAGCAGAGAGTGTGTATAAACCTAGATAGAAATCCTCCATAGATTTTCCTCCTTCCTTTTCCATCTTATTCTTCTTTTCTTCCCTTTCTTTCCCTGCCCCTTCTTTCAACCTCCACCCTCCATTCCAAGAAATCATTTACTTGGATACATTTACTTGGATAAAGCTACTTTCATGAAACCTCTTAGCTAGTTCCTAGATCATCCCTTAAGGAACATGGAGGAAGGCAGGGAAGCAGTCTGGGTATTGGAATGTGGCTGCATGGATCAGCAGTTCTGCTGTGCTTCTATGATCCCAGCACATAAGAATCTGCCCTTTTGAACTGTGCAGGGTCTTGGTTGGGCTGGGCTGGGCTGGGCTGGCAATGTGTCTATTTTCTCCTATTAGGGGTGTTCAGTTACTGCTCAATACGTGGAAAATAGTGAGAAAAGCTCCAAGATAAATGTTCTCCAAAGTCTCCTGTGGAGTGGTACTTAGCAATATGCTTCTAAGACCCCAGTCTTTTCTCTATTCTCAGGACTGAGTAAGTGAGTAAATGAATGATTGAGTATGCTTGTGAGGGGTATTTTTAGGGAAGGAAGAAGGCAGCTTCACCTTTTTCAATGAAGTATCTTATTTTCACATACAAATAATGTAAAAGAAGCAAAGTTTTTTTTTCTAAGTGGAAGTTCACTGTACTCGTAATAAATTTGGGTAAGTCTCCTTAAATATCAGCCTACAGAGGTTATGGGGTAATTTGTGCTTGGAATGGCTTTTAAGGTATGCATCTAGAAAATTTAAAAGAGGAGCCAGGGAGATGGCTCTACTGGTAAAAGCACAGGACTGAGTGTGATCCATGGTAGAAGTAACTCCTGCAAGTTGTCCTATGACTTCTAAACATGTAGCATAGTATGCACTTACACTCTGTATGTCATGCACACAAAAATAAATGTAATGTCCCTTCCTTTTGTGATGTCATATTTAAATGGGTGACTCTGGAATAAAATGAAAAGACTCATGAAGGTATGTATTGTATCTGGGGCTGGAGTCCTAGCTGTATAGCTAGGCAAGCTTTCTACTGTTGTTCCACCCCATTCCTGTGAGACTGTATTTAGTATCAGCTTCCTTGCCTGGGTTTCCTTACTGTTCTGTGACTCCTAGTAGAGGCCCCTGTTCATTGTGTTGTTACTTCTGCCTTGAGAGAGAGGGGTGGGAGGAGAGGGAAGGAGAGAGGGAGGAGGGAGGGAATGCTGATCATCCTATGACAGGGTGAACTTTTAATTGTAGCAAAAAACTGTTTTGGTTCTCATAGTGTTATGAAAATCTTGTGGGATTTTGTCTTCCTAAGCTCTACAGGGGAATGGGCATTTAAGACACAGCTACATTGTAACTCTCTCCCCTGCTTCCTGTGTTTACCTCCAACACTGATAAAAGGTTTATCTGCCAGGAACTTGAGTATCAAAAACAATGTGCCTCCGTTAGGAAAAGGGCATTTCCTAGCCTTTATTTTTTTAAGTTGAACATTCTCTGTTCAAGTTGTATTTCTGGTACCATGAGAGAGTTGTGTGAGCATGTTTCAGCAAGGCAGCTAAATTCAGAATGGCTTCCCTTTCAATCAGCACTCCTCTACCATTCATCAGAGTCTTGAATGCTTTAGTCACTTTGATAATTTTTTTTTTTGCTTGTGTGTTTGCTCACATGCACACACTAAGTAGGGACTGTGGAGGTCAAAAGACAACCTCAAATCCTAGGTTCTGCCTTCTACTTTGTTTAAGGCAAGGTTTCTTGTTCACCACAGCATATGCCAGGCTAGTTGGCCCATGGATTTCTGGGTAGTAAACACACTGGGATTACAGATGCTTGCTTCTGCATTTGACTATAAATAGGTTCTAGGGATCTGAATTTCAAGTCTTCCTGGTTGCATGTAGCTATATAAGCTATGTCCTAGCTTTTCGTGTTCTCAAGCCTATAGCATGATTTGGAGGTGGTGGGACCCTTAAGAAGTGGGGCCTCATTAGAAAGAAATGTAAATCATATGGGACATGTTCTTGAAGGGGATAGTGGGACTCCAATCACTTGTCTCTCTTTGCTTTGAGGTAAGGAGCTTTCTTTGTCATGGGCATTGTCACGATGTGGGTACTTGGAACCAAACGTGGGTCCTCTGAAAGAACTCTGTACTAATGAGCCATCTCCAGCCCTGAGTAGCCTTAATTCTTGATTGAGGTTAACAGCTAAACACCAAGCATTCCTTGCAAAACATAATAAAAATTTATGTTCACCTGGCTATTGGCCCATTCTGGGGGCCTGAATATATATTTTCTATACCAAGAGACCATGTTCTCTTTTTGCCCGGCATAGTGGTGGAGTGAAACTTTGTCTATAAACTAAGAGGTGACAGGAAAGGAAAAGAACACTCTGTGCTGTGACTGAAACTGGTGGATCTTAAGATATAAAGAGTTTCAAAGAAACAGGACAAAGGAGAGAATAGCAGGTTTGGAAAGTGAAAGGTGCTGCTTGCTGGGCTGAGAGGCAAAGGACCAGTGAGTCTTCATTCCACTAAATGCCTTGCAGCATGGAGGCAGGCTCTAGGAGAACATCTAGACATATTGAGTCTCAGGCTCCAACACAAATTTGCCTAGTTTCAAACTAGGGGTTATAGACTTAGCTTGTATACTGGTGAATTCTAAGTTAGACTTTGGGAATGTCAACCTTAATGAGGTCTGTTCCTTATAGCCAGATGATGTTGGAAACTTACATGCCCTGATTCTCAAAAGTTTACAGCATTTCCCAAAATAGCACCACCAGTTAAGAATCCAGGGTTTAATACATGAACCAATAGGAAATAGTTAATATTCAAAGCTCGACAGCATTCACTCCCTATGACTGTGTATACAAGCATATGTACATATGTATATTTTTTGGAATTGAAGAGAAAGTGTTACTGTGTTGCCTAAGGGCTCAAATGACCCTGTTGCCTCAGCCTTTCAAAAAGCTAGGATTACAGACACAGGTTGCCTTGCCTGGCTTCTCCTTTTATATTTTAGCATCACTGGTACTTGGTGGTTTAAACAAAGTCTTATGTATTTATTTCAGTCTGTCAGCCAATCATCCATCATTTTACCTACACGTACAGTTTTAGAAATGACAATGGAATGGCCATTTCTATTTTGAACAGGTGAAAACAAAACCGTAGCCAGGTATGGTATAAAAATGACCATAGAATTAAATATGAGGTAGAAATCAACACAACAACTTTTTAAATTTAATTGATTAACCTTAAAATCTCTCTGCATAGTTAAAGTCTTCTAGTCTCTACATATTATACCAAAGTCTCTTCGTATATATCCAGTGCAATGAAGAATCTTCTCTTGTACTTTTAGCTCCATCACTTTCCTTGGTACTAGACAGGCATTGTTGGCCTGCTTTCCTGTAATTTCCTTGCATAGTGTGCTCATACTCTGCCTCACTGGGGTAGCTGCCTACAGAGTGCTACATGCTTTACTTGAATCACATGTGATGGCTAGACTCCCTTTAAAATCTGTTAGAATCCTTTTCTGTTTGCACCTAGGGTTGTCCATGAGGCAGGTGGCAGCACCCACCTTCAGGGGAATAGAGGTGGAGAACTGCAGGTTTTCCTTTGGTAGTGAGCCATGTTTGAAGATGCTGGATTGGAGGTTACCCAGAGAGGAATGAGGGAAAGGGCAAGGAGGAGATGAGAGGAAGAGAAAACAGGAACCATCCATGAGGACGGAAGGATAGGCAGAGGAGGGACCAAGTGAAGAGAATAGAATTGAGTAGTATAGCTTTCCATTGCCAAGACATAAAAAGTACTAGAGTCCCTTCTGAGGGAAGGTTAGTGTCCCAGCTCCCTTGTGACCAACTCCCTTGTGCCCATTTCTACAAATACCTGGTGTTGCAGCAAGTTTACTTTTGAGCCTTTTGGGGAGTTCAGGAAGGGATGGGGCAAGGGCTATGAGATTTTTGAGATGGAGACTAAGCAGAAAAAGTTCCAAATGCCTGAAAGCCATCAGTGCCTGAAAGCTATCAGCACACAATTTGAGCATTTCTTAGAAGTATGCAAAGCGTCCTGGGACTTTCCTTGTTAGAGAGCTGTTCTGAGGAAAGGGAGAGGAGTTGTTATCAAGCAGCCCTGTCTGTGCCTGGTGCTGTCTGATTCCCTTTGCACTGACTGGATTTGTTCTGAAACTCCACCCAGCACCTGCTATGGACAGCTTCCTCCATTGGGAGGTGGGTACTGCTCTAGCTCGGTCAGTCAAGGTCATGCCTTAATCCCTACAGAGGCCAGCAGATTTTTCAGAGGATGAATATGTCCTTATGGAGAGAAGGTTTTATTATGTTAACTTAAGAGACTGCTCAGTGAAGGGGAAAATGCAGCTGACAGTGTTTACTGTAAATACAGTATTTTATTATCATTTTCTAACTGAGTGTCAGGAAATTGGGCACACAAGTTCTGTGCTTTGTGATTGCTTCTAAAGACTAGAAGTCATGGGTTCTTGTTCCCCTTCTTTCAGCAGTCTTAATGTTTTGAGCTTGCTGTTCTAAGGGAAAGAGACCCACAGCAACTTCATTCACTTTGTCCCCTTGAGACTATTAGGAATGCAGAGTATAGTTGAGAAACAACGTGTGGCTAAGTTTTAGTAAATTGTTGTTAATAATCTTGAGTTGGTATAGTCCTAAAAACTATGCCTAGTAGAAAGCTTGAGTCTTTTAGCATAGGCATATACTAGAATTTTGATTTTAGAAACCAGGTCTCTAGAAGGTCCCCAGACATGCCCAAGGGACTGGATGAACAAGGCCACATTATTGTCGTTTCCCCCCCCCCCCAATGGGTGGTTTCTGTTTGGAGGATAAACAGTATTCACAGAGTTTAGCTAGTAGGAACTGGAGTTCTCCATTGTCTCAGGTATGAGGAGAGCATTGCTATGAAGCCCGGGCTGGAAGCCTTGTTGCAGGGGTGAGTATGGGTGAACATTCACCATAGCTAGTGAAACTTACGGAGGAATTTGTCCTTGACCTGCTGCAGACTGTAGATCTAGGGGACTGGGAAGGGCAGCATGTAGCACAAATGATGCCAGAAGCCCCTTACCAGCCCCTTTAAGACTTGAGGCCCAAGGCAGCATGCTTGGTGGCATAGTTCCTGAGTTTCTTCATCCAAGTACCTGTTTTCCAAGGACAAGTGAACTGCAAGTGAAACAGGAACCATATCCAGCAGGTCTCCTCTTAAACTCAGGATGAAACTTCTTCTGCAGCGCTGTTTCCATAGTCCAGTGTTTCTCAACCTTCCTAATGCTGCAACCCTTTAATACAGTTCTTTATGCTGTGATGACCCAACCATTACTAAAGTTTTGTTACTGTTGTAAATCATAATGAAATAATTTTGGAGATAGAAGTTTGCCAAAAGGACCATGAGCCACAGGTTAAGAACTGCTGCCATTTCTGAGTCTTTTTGGAATCTGTCTTCCCTCTGTAGCTGCCCTCTGTAGTCTCAGGTAGCATTTCTTTCTTCCCCTAACCCCTTTGAGACAGGGTCGTCCTTCAATCTGGCTCAGTCTGGATCCCAGATATTGAATTCTGTTCAGTGTCTTTTCTTTCTTCCAGAATTTTATGGGGGCTTGTAATTTTTTACAATAAAGTTCATCTGTTCTTTGTGTGCATGTACTACTAGTACTTAACCCAACCCAGGTCCTAAGATAGATCCTTAGTCCTTTTTTTTGATTTTTGACACAGAATGTCACTAAAGTTGCCTAGGCTGGCTTTAAACTCTCTGTAGATCAGGCCCGTAAGTTTTACTAGTTTTAAGTTTAGTAACTTAGTAAATTCAGAGCTTGTGCATCCATCACAACACAATTTCAGGGCATTTTCATCCCACTCCCCAAGATGATGCTTTATACTTGTAAAGCACTTGGTTATTCTCCTGCTTTATCCCCAGACAGCAAAGAGTCTGCTCTTCAACTCTGGTTGGACCTGCTATGGACATTTCTTGTAAGTAGAATCATATAATATTGACTTTTTGTGTCCAGCTTTTATGTAGCACTGCACAGTCAAGGTTCATGCATATTACAGAGGGCCTGGCAGTTCATTTCTGCCTGGTTCTGAGTATGTATCTCTGGTGTGGATAGACCACCACTTGGGTGGTCTCCTTCATCAGCTGATGGACATTTTCTTTGCTTCACTGAACTCTGAATTATCTGCTCCTGTGAGTAGTTTTCCAGCCCCATGGGTACACTCCTGGGAGATGGCTCTGGGAGAGAGTAAGCTCTGTAGCTTGTACAAGTCAGGTCATGAAAGTCTTTTGAATATAAACTTTATCCTTGTGATCAGGGATGACTTTTTTCTTTATATATGTATTCTAGGATGGTTGGTGAAATTTAATAAACCAAATATTTGAAAATGTGTTTCATGTTGCCTCTCTCTGACCTCAGGAAGTAGCTCTCAATTTTGTCATATGGTGAAAAATCTGTAACATCATTAATCTGACAACGGAATGGATAAAGCCTTCTGCATATTCTCTGAGTTTTTCTTGGGAGATAAAACACATTGTACGCATGTCCTGTCCTATTCTGCCCTTCTGATGCTGTAGAATGTGGAAGAGGCTTAGACAGAAAGGCCTTCCTTCAACAGCAGCAGCAGTTTTACTGCAGTGTGGTAGTGGCCTGTGCTATGAAACTGAGCTCTGTTAGTTTTGATTAGTTCTCTTTGGTAAAGTAGAGACACCAATAGACAGTTAGGCACATGTTAGACCTGGTCATATGCCCTGTGTCTGCTTTCTCCAGCAGGATGCTGTCTGGTGTCCCTGTATATAAGCTCCTCTCAGCTGCTTGAACATCTCATTATTGTGTCCCAACCCTGAGCTCAGCGTCTGAATAATGAACAGCAGCCCTCCCAAGACATTTCATGAGCCAGTCAGGACACCTTCAATGGGACATTGCAATTGCTTCTTCCAGCCTTAGACAATGGATGCCCTTGTCACTATCCTTGTATTGGGCCTTTTCTCATAGCAGGGCTCAGTTAAATGAGCAGAGAAGCTGGGATTGGGTGATCCCAAACATTACTGTAGGGAAATTGGAGCACTGACTATACTCAGGGTTTAAATATGGGCAGCTGGTTGGAGTTGGATTAGTGCTGACATCCAGAAAAAGCTGCAAATGCCATATAAAAGGCTTGTTGTATGTGTAGCTTATTAGCATGTTTTAATCTCAGTGAACCTTGGGGTGCACAACCTTTGATACATAGATACATAGATAAATCATAACAACTAAGGGAGGACTTGAGGTAATCTGTAGGAAAGAATCTATGTAGGGAACAACTATACTTACCATTTGTTTTCCTTGAGGAATGTTTTGGGTGTGGAAGTGGTTCAATATGTCAACCAGCCTTTTGAGTTTGATCCTTTCAAGCTTGGGTTAGAGTGGACTACTGGTATACACACCACTGTTCTCCAAGCTTTCATAGGAAGTTCTGTGCATTCCAGCAAGGTGAATGAAAACAGAAGAAAAATAAAAATAAAATATAAAAAAATTCAAGACAGGGCTTCTCTGAGTAACAGCCCTGGCAGACCTGGAATTCTCTTTGTAGACCAGGCTGGCTTTGATCTCACAGAGATCAGTCTGCCTCTGCCTCCTGACTGCTGTGATTAAAATTGTATGTCCCCATGCCTGGCAAAAAGACAGAAATTTTAAAGAAGAGAATTTTAAAATCACTGCTCCATTTTCCCTCAATTGTGTTAGAAATACATTTTATTTTCTAGTTCAAGAAGGCTGGCTACCTGGTTCTTTGTAACAGCATCACAAAGTCATAAGTAAGAAACCACCCACTAAAATATAATTTCTAGCTGTGTTGGTGCTATACACTTGTTACCCCATCACTCTGGAGGTAGAATAAGGATGATCATGAATTCAAGGCCATCCTGGGTAAAATAGTGATTCAAGCCTCCGTGGGTTACATGGTGAGACCCTGTCTCAACACAGACAGACAGACACACAACACACACAACTAACCTTATAGCTTATGATCTGCTAAGACTTAACTTTTAGTCTAATGAGAAGAAATCAGAAACCAAATGAAAACCAGATGCATGAAAAGAGCTGCATCTTTTTCCTGACTGAAATTTCACCAGGAGCCTTTTGGTTATAGAGATACGCATCACAGAGCAATATTGAGTTACACTGAGTATTAATTATTTCTGTCATTTCCTAATTGGTGTCTAAGACAGCAACAGCTGATGTGTGTGTCCTATAAGCACTTCTGAATGGGTGATGCAATGGCTTGGAGGGATGGGAAGAGTTTCCCATGTGTTCCTTTCGTGGGTTTGGGTGAAGTATATTCTAGGAATTGGTCGTTTTCTTGTCATTCACATTTCCTAACCAGATGTAGAATCTGACCAGAAAGAAAATCTTGTTTGTTCATCGGGCTTATCTGAGAGGCACAGAGCTTATCCCCTCTTTCCCACGAGACCACTAGAATTGTGTTTATTCTGCTTGATCACTCATCCCCAATATGAATGTATGTCCTGCCATGATAGATTAGTGTAAATTTTCTAGAATATATAAAATATGTTTTTCTGTCTTAGAGACAGAGTTTCACAAAACAAGGTGGCCTCAAACTTACTATGTAGTTCAGGCTGGCATTGAACTCTCTATCTTATTGCCTCGGCCTGTGCTAGAATTACAGGCCTTTTGTACCAACTACATTGTGCTTAGAGTTTTATGCAAATGTAATCCTATAGAGGTCTCCTTTTCTTTGCTGGCTCCCTTCACTCAGTTATTACTTAGATGTGTGGTTAATACATTGTCAGGTTGCAAGTGACAAGCTGGATGTTGGTAATTTTCTTTTTTAAATATTAGACTTTTTAAAGATTTATGTTTATTATTTTAAATATAGTTGTGTGTGTGTGTCTGTCTATATGGTCTGTGTGTGTGTGTGTGTGTCTGTCTGTCTATCTATATGTGGGTATGTGAATATGAGTACAGTGCCCAAGAGGCTAGAGGCATTCTATCCCCTGGATCTGGAGTTATAGGAGTTTGTGAGCTACATGATGTTGGTGCTAGAAACTTAACTAGGGCTCTCTGGAAGAGCAGAAAGTGTTATTAACCACTGAGCTGTCTCTCTAGCCCCTAGAAGTTAATTTTAAAGAGACAGTTGAAAGGACATCTAAGAAGATGATCAAAGAAAATTCCCTAGGTTTGTACAGATTATTCCCTTCTTGTTGAAGCAAACACGATGCTTCTTTTTCTTTCTGTTTTTTTTTTTTTTTAAATTTTAGATGCTAAAGATTAAACCTACAGCCCTATGCAGGGTAGGTAAATAACATGTCACTGAGCTATTTACCACTCTAATTGGTAACATGAACCTGGGAGAGTGGGGCCTAAATGTAATAGCCAACTTTATTCAGAGCATCAGATAGTTTGTACTCTGAGGGTTAAGAACAGAGTCACCTGAGTAAAGTGTACAATCACAAGGACAAGCTGCATGTGGCAAAACATATGACTAACAACAGCTGAAGTAACTTCACTCCTATCCACTATACCTGGGAGGGGCACAAAAACACATTCCAAGAACGATTTCATGTTTTTGAAGAAACAGAAGTCACAGGACTTTTGTTTTGTTTTTTTGGAGCTTTCTCACAAGTACTAAGAATTCCCCTCACATGACTCCATTATTGAACCCAGTTTCAACACTCAGCATTGCTTTTCCCAGCCTTTCTTTTATTTTCTTTGATTCCTGCATTCATTTGAAATGTCATGGAACACTGTAACTTTGACTTCACTTTCCATGGTCACATAAGATTTTATTCTATCTGGTTGGAAATAAGGTCTGCAGTTTAGCACCCACAGAAGGACAGGCTAATGTTGGAGCAAGCACTCTACCACTGAGATATATACCCTAGCTTTCATTCAGATCTCTTGCTGCTGCTTTCACTGTTAGTAAGTGAAAATAGACTCAGAGGACTGGAGAAACTGGATTAGCAGTTAAGAGCACTTAGCTGCTCTTGCAGAGGTCCCAGGTTTGATTCCTGGTACCCATATGGTGGCTCACAATTATCCTCAGCTACAGTTACAGGGTGACTCTTCTGACCAGACATGAACAGGGTATTCATACATACATGTAGGCAAAACACTCAATACACATAAAATAAATAAATCTAAAAAAAATAAAAAATAAACAATCTAGGAGTTTAAAGTTGTATGAAATCTTCTACAGGTCAAGATGCTGTTGTTGTAAGGAGCTTATAGTAGAACAGTTGCTTATAGTTGAATGTAAAAAACTTACATGTACTACAGGAAGGAGAAGGAAGAATTGAGATAGTATTCTAAGACTGTCAAATGTTGGTTTTAAGGTTGTTGAATATGGGTGCTCTTTGTGCACTCTTCATTATGTTTTTATATAATTTAGCACTCTTCTGTAGCCAGTATTTAATTTTAAGAAACAGATAGATGTACCAAACTTAATTTGCAAAGCAATTTTCTCCTGGAGTTAAAAACTAAAAGCTGCTTATTCCTCCCTTCTTCCCCCTTCTCCTACCCCTTCACATTAGTCTTGTTTCTTCATGACAGGGTGTTGTTGTATAACTCAGGCTGTCCTGGAACTCAGTGTGTAGCCTGGGATAGTTTTTTTAACTTAGGAGTTTTCTGCTTCAACCCCCTGAGTACTAGAGGATTACAGCCATATGCTTCCTTGTAAAAAAAAAAAAATTTCTGTGGGCCATTAAGATGGCTCAGCTGGAAAAGGCACTTGCTTGTTACCCAGTCTGACAACTTCTGCCAGCATCTTTAGTGATGAGTAAATGTCTATAACTTTCAAAAGGATTCCTACTCTTTCTCTACCCAAAAGGAAAGGTTGGGAGACCCAGGGAGGTTTTAGCTGGTAGTTACTTGGTTTCCATAAGAAAGCTAGCAACCAGGGCTTAAGAATGCCACGGCTACACAGAAAAACCAAAAAAAAAAAAAAAAAAGGAATGCTGTGTTACATTCAAAAAGGGGGTGAGGTAGGAGTGGGATGCTCTGGACTTTTTCCAGCTCTGACTACCATTGCCTTCTTTCTGTTTCCCTATCTGCCTGCTCTGGGGGCAGGGTGGCCTATCCTAAAAGGGTAGGGGCAGGAAAAGAGAAGAAGCTGTAATTTGCTTCCAAAACCCTCTGGGGTCTCTTCTGTATCCTTTCCTAAC
>JAJTUV010004116.1:0-26036 GCA_021653895.1 Mastomys natalensis | reverse complement strand
TTATTTGCCCCGCTTTTTTTTCCTCTCTATGCCCCTTTCTATTGCGGTCTATAGGTCTTCTCTGGGCCCCTATTTTAGCCTTTTTTGGGTTTGTCTCATGGTCCTCTTGGGCCCCTTTTAGACCTTCAGTATGGCTGTATATTGGTCCTGGCCCCATCTGGGCCCTCTTGGTAATCACTACCCGATTTGCCTTTTGGCTTCTCTAGGAAATCACTGTTGCTTTTTCTTTTTCCCTTCTAGGCCCTCTTTAGGCCCTCATTATGGTCATCTCTATGGCCCCAAACAGGCCCCTCTATGGCCCTCATAGGCCCGTCATATGGTCTTCTTTGGGGCTCTATTAGGCCTCATATGCAATCTCATGGTCCTATGGCCCTTTCCTTTGGTTTTTTTTTTTTAAAAACCCTTAAGGGCCCATTTCCCCTTTTTATTTCCCCCCTCTTGGCCTTTTCTAGACACTCAAAGGTTTTCTTTTTCTCTCTATGCCCCCTTAGGCCCTCCACTATGGCCCCCACTAGGGCCCCCTCTAGGCCTTTTTGGGGCCCCCACTTTGCCGTCCTTGGTCTCTTAGGCGTTTAGGCCCCCTTTTTCGGTTCTCTTTGGTTATCTAGGCCCTCTCTAGGCCCTCACTATGCCCGTCACTTGGTATTTTCTGGCCCCTCTTTCCCCATTATGGCCGTTGTATATCCCCCTGGCCCTCTTAGTGCTCTCAGGGTCATTCTATGTCCTATTAGGCCCTTTTGCCCCCCCATGGCGATTATGGTCCTTTTGGGTCTTTTAACCTTAATATGGGCATCTTTTTCCATTTAGGCCCTCTTGGCCCCCTCTTTTGGCTGTCCCCCATGGTCCTTTGAAAACCCTCTCTAGGCACACTAGGGCCCATCTCTTTGTCCCCTCTAGGCCCTTTGGGGTTCCTATGGCAGTCTCTATGGCCCCCTCTAGGTGTCTCTTTGCCCCCAAATTTTGCCTCTCTAGTGTCACTCTGGGCCCCCTTTTAGGCCCCACTGTGTCTCGTTTTGGGTTTTTAGTTAAACCTTTCTAACCCCTCATTATGGCAGTCTCTTGGAACTCTGGCCCTTTGCCCCCTCATTGGCCATTATGGTTTTCTGGCCCCCTCTAGGCGATCACTATGGCCATTCGTGCCCCCCCGGCTTCTCTATTGCCTCTTTTGTCATTTGGGGGCCCTTAGGACTCTCAGGCTTAAAATTTTCCCCCTCTCTGTGGTCCCCCCCAGCCTCTCTAGGCATATATGCCGTCCTATGGTCTTTTTGGGGGCATCTAGGCCTTATTGGACGTATCTATGTTTTCCCCCGGGCCCCTTCTTGAGCTCTCTATGGTATTTTTATTGTCGTTTCTGGGCCCTTTTTTTTCCCCCAAATAGACCATCCCCCTGGTCTTTTAGGACTCTCAAAGGCCTTTAAAAACCCCCTCAAGGCTCACTTACCAATACCTATGTTCCTCTTTGGCCCCTCTAGGCCCTCACTATGCAAAATCTTGGTCCTTTATAAGGTTTTTGGCCCTTTTCCTTGCTCTTGGTCTTGCTAGGACTTTAGTCCTCTCTATCCCTTTGGCCCCTCCTGGGGCCATTTTGGGGCCCTTTAGGAGGTTTTTTGGGCCCTTCTAGGGCTGTTTTTGGGCCCCACCCTCGCCATCTGGGCCCCCTTGGGGCCCCCTTTTGTCTTCTCTTGGTAATCTCTGTCCTCTATCTTTCCCATATGGGGCCCTCAATCCCATATCATAGCCTCTCTAGGCCTTTACTAGTCCGCCCTCTATGGCCTATTGGCTCTTTCTGACCCTCAATTTGTCGTTTTATTGTCCAATCTATCCCCTCTCTAGGCCCCCTCAATGGCCTTTCAGGCTCCATTAGGTTCTCATGGCCCCTAACTATGGTTGTATTTTGGTTCGCTGGTCCTTCTAGGCCTTTTTATGGCAGTTTTTGGTGCTCTCTGGCCCCTCTCTAGGCCTGTTTTGTCCATCTCTATGGCCCCCTAACTAGGCCCCCTGTAGCCCTTAAATGCCACTCTATTGTCTTCTCGGGGAATATATCTAGGCCCTCCTATGGCTGTCTCTATTGTCCTCGCAAGGACCTCTCTGGGCCCTTTGACTACGGCAGTCTCTGTGGTCTACGAGGTTCCCCTAAGCCCTTCTGGTCGTTTTATGGTGTCGTAGGCCCCTTAGTTCCCTCACTTGGCCGTTCTTGGTGCTCTTAGGCCTCTTATTGTCATCTCTATGGTCCTATCTAGGCCTTTCTGGCCCTCAATATTGTCATCTTTATGGTCTCTCGGCCCTCTCTATCCCCTTTCACTATTCCATCTTTGGTTATCTAGGTTCTCCGGACCTAATATGGCTGTCTTTGGTTCTTAGGCCCTTCTAGGCCAATTCTATGGCAGTCTTATGGTGCTTTAGGCCCCCTTCTGGGGCCCTCTTTATGTCCTCTTATGGTCATTTAAGGCCACCTGTTGCCCTCACTAGGCTGTCTCTATGGTTGCTCTGACCATCTCTCGCCCTACTTGGCTGTTCTATTGTTTTGCTAGGCCTCTCTGGCCCTCACTATGGTGTCTCTGTGGCCCTCACTAGGTCCCACCCTAAGCCCTCTCTTGGTCTTTCTTGGTACTTTTAGGCTGTCTCTAGGCCATCATTTGGCTGTCTATATTGTGCCTCTAGGACCTCTCTAGCCCCCTCTAAGCCCTTCAGGCCCTCTCTATGGTCTTCTCTATGGCCCTTTTCTTGGCCCTTCTAGGCCCCACTACGACCATCACTCCTTCCTCTTAGGTTTTCTCTAGACCCTCCTTGGCTGTTTTATACCCTCTTACGAATTCTAGGCCCTCTCGGACCCTGTCTAGGCCCTCTCTTGGTCGTCTTATGATCCTCTTTTGGTCTCTCTATCCCCTTAATATGGCCATCTCTGGGGTCCTTAGGCCCTACTTGTCAGCTCTTGGTCCGTTCTAAACCCCCTTGTGCTCCAATCGACGTCCCTATGGTCCTCATAGATCCTTAATGTAATCATATGGCCGTCTGGATGGTCGCACTGGATCTTCTGGCCTCACTGTGGCCATTTCTTTAGTCTTCTTTAGGTCTTCTCAAGGCCTCACTATGGTCAATTTTATGGTCCTCTCTGGCCCAATCTATGCCCTCAACATGGTCCCCTATGTTCCTCCTAGGTCCTATTATTGCTCTCTTTCTCATCTCTATGGTTTCTTAGGCCTTATCTTATCCTCAACAGGCTTTTCTATGGTCCTTTCTAACACTCTCAGGCTATTAATATGGGCGACTCTAGGGTTCCTCTAGGCCCTCTCTAGTCCCTAACTTGCCGTCTCTTAGTCCTTTTAGGGCCACTCTTTGCCCTCACTAGGCTGAAAACTTGGTCCTTCTAGGCCCTCTTAGTCTCTCTCTATGGTCATCTCTATGGTCCTTCTACCCCTCCTTTGCCTCACCATGGAGGTTTACGGTTACTCTAGCCCTCTAGGCATTCAATATGGCCGTCTTTATAGTACCTCAACCCCCTCTCTAGGAATCACATGGCTGTCTCTATGGTCCTCTCTGGGCCCTCTTAAGCCTCACAGGGCCCGGTCTTATTGTCTCTCTAGGGCCCATCTCTCTAGGTCTTTCCCTATGGCAGTGTCTATTAGTCCCATCTAGGCCCTTGAGAGGCCCTCACTTGGCAGTGTGTCTATGGTCCCATCTATGCCCTTTCTAGGCCCTCACTATGGCCGTCAAATTTGTCCCATCTCGGCCTCCTAGTTCCTCAGTATGGCCGTCTCTATGGTCACATCCTGGCCCTCACTAGGGCCTTCTATTAGGTCCTCTCTAGGCCCTCTCTAGGCCCTCACTCTGGCGTCTCGATGGTGGCTCTACGACCCTTCTAGGCCTTCACTATGGCCATCTCTACGATCCTCTTAGGCCCACTCTAGGCCCTACCAATGATGATCTCAATTGGTTTCTCTAGGTCCTACTAGGCCATATCTTATGGTCCTCTCTATGCTCCTATCGAAGCCTTCTCTAGGAACTTCACTATAGCCGACTCGGTGGTCCTCTCTAGGCCCTCTCCAGCCCTCTCTATAGTTTGTCTACATGGTCATATCTAGGCCCCTCTAGGCCCTCACTATGGCCGTCTCTATGATCCTCTAGGCTCTCTATAGGCCCTCACTATGGTTGTCTCTATGTTCTTCTCTAGGTCCTTTCTAGGCCCTCACTATTACAATCACTTTGATTCCCATCTAGGTCTTTTTAGGCCCTCACTATGACAGTCTCTATGGTCCCATCTTAGCCATCTCTAGGCTCTCTCTATGGCAATCAATATGGTAGCATTTCTCTCTTTCTAGTTCCTCAATTTGCTGTATCTATGTCCCATCTAGGAGTTCACTATGGCTGTCTCTATGGTGCTCTCTAGGCCCACTCCAGGCCCTCACTATGGTATCTTACAATCCCTGTAGGCTGTATTAGGCCTCACTATGGCCATCCCTATGGTCCTCTCTAGGCCGTCTCTAGGCCCTCACTAGTGCTATCTTATGAAGGTTCATCTAGGACTTTTCTAAGCCTCTCTAGGCCCTCTCTATGGTCGTCTCTATGATTCTATCTAGACCCTCTCTGGGACTCAACATGGCCAATTTTTTCTATGATTATCTAGTCCCTTTTAGACATCTACTATGGCCATTTCTATGGTCCTATCTAGGCGTTCTCTAGGACCTTAACTATGGCTGTCTCAGTGGTCCTTTCTAGGCCCTATCAAAGCCCTCACTATGACCTCTCTAAGGGCACTATCAGCCCTCTCTATGCCCTCATTATGGCCAAAGTTATGGTCCCATTTCAGCCCTTACAGGCTGTGTCACTATGGCACTCTTTATGGTCCCAACTAGGTCCTATCTTGGCCCTCCCTATGGCCATTTCTATTCTGCCATCTCAGCACTCTCTAGGCTCTCACTATGGCTGTCTCTATGGTCCTCTCTAGGCACCTCTAGGCCTCACTATGACCGTCTCTATGGTCTTTCTAGGCATTCTCTAGGTCACTCACTGTGTGACATCTCTATGGTCTTTCTAGGCACTCTCTAGGCACTCACTATGGCCAATCGCTATGGTCCTATCTGGCCCTCTCTTAGCCTCACTATGGGCATCATTATGGTCCTTTCTAGGCCTTTCTAGGCACTCACTTGGCCATTTTCTATGGTTTCAACTAGGCCCTCTCTAGGAGTTCAATATGGCATCTCTATGGTCTCTCTAGGTCTTATCTAGAGTCTCACTATGGCCATCTCTATAGTCCTCTCTAGGCCCTATTAGGGTTCAATATGGCCATTGTCTATGGTGTCCTCTCTAGCCAGTCTATGACCTCACTATGGCAGTCTCTATGGTTCTTTAGATCCATCTATGCCTGCATTCTGGCAGTTCTTTATGGTCCTTTCTAGACCCTCTCCTGGCCCGCTCTATGGCCTTCTCTATTGGTCATCTCTAGGCCCGTTCTAGGCACTCTCAATGGCCAATATCTATGGTCCTCTCTATGCGTTCTTGAGACTCCTTACTAGGGGCTGGTCTCTTGGTCCTCTCTAGGAACTTCACTTTGCTTCTCTGAGGCTCTCATTATGGTTCGACTCTATTGGTCCTCTCTAGGCCCTATCTAAGCCCTCACTATGGCCCTCTCTTATGGTTTCTCTCCAACCTTCTCTAGGCCCTTCACTATGGTTGTTCTCTATGGTGCTCTCTAGGCTTCCCCTAAGGCCCTCACTATGGCCACCTTCTATGGTACTCCATAGGCAATCTCTAGGCCCTCACGTATGACTGTCTCTATGGTCTCTCTACGACCTCTCTAGGCCATCTATGCACTTTCTAGGCCATCATTCTGGCCGTCCCTATGGTCCTCTTTCACATCTCTAGGCCCTCAAAGGGGGCTGTCTCATTTTCTCTCTATGACCTTTCTAGGCCCTCTCTAGGCCCCTCCCTAAGGCTCTCTGTACGTTCGTCATTATAGTTCTGTGTAGTCCTCTCTAGACAATCACTATGGGCAGGATCTACGGTCGTATCATGGCCATTTCATGGTCCTCACTATGACCGTCTCTATGTTCCCATTTCAGCTCTTCTAGGCCTTACTATGGGCCGTCTCGTATGGTCCCATGTAGGCACATTCCAGTTTCCTTCACTGTGGACGTCTCTATGGTCCTCTCTAGGACCCTCCCTAGGACCTCAATATTGCTGTCTCTATGGTGCTGCTCTAGGGCCCCTTCAAGGCCCTCACTATGGCCGTATCTATGGTCCACTACAGACACTCTTTGACCTCACATTGACCTTTCAATGACCCCATCTAGACCCATACTAGGCCCTCACTCTGGCGATCTCTATGGTCCCTTCTAGACCATCTCTAGACCCTCACTATGGTGATCTCTTATGGTCCTTCTAGACCCTTTTCGAGGCCCTCACGATGGTGTCTTTGGTCCTATTTTGGACACTCTAGGCCCCTCCTCCCTAAACCCTCCTTTGTGTCTCTATGGTCATTCTCTAGCCACACAAAAACCTCACTATGTTCCATCTCTATGGGGGCTTTCTAAAACCATATCTAGGCCATCAAAAGGCTGTCTCTATGGCCCTTTGGGGAAATCTCTTAGGCCCTCTCTAGACCTCTCCTGGCCTCTCTATGGTCTTTCCCCTATAGTCATCTCTGGCCCTCTAGGCACTAACAATGGCCAGTTCTTTTGATCCTCTCTATGTGTCTCTAGTACCTCACTAGGCTGTCTCTTTGGTCCTCTCTAGGACCTCTCTAGGCCTTCTCTATGCTCTCTCTAGGCTCTCATTATGGTGACTCTAGGTTGCTCTCTACGGCCCTATTAGGGCCCTCACTTTTGGCCTCTCTATGGTTCTCTCCAGGCCTTTCAAGGCCCTCACATGGTTGTCTCTATGGTTTCTCTTAGGCCCCCAAAAGGGCCTCACCTTGGTCACCCTCTACGGTCCTCTATAGGCCATATCTATGCCCTTTCTAGGCCATAAACTATGGCCCATCCTATGGTTCTCTCTTCACATTTTCTAGGCCCTCAAAGGGCTGTCCCTATTTTCCTCTCTATGACCTTTCTAGGCCCTCTTTTAGGCCCTCCCTAGGCTTCTGTATGTTCGTTCATATATTTTCTCTGTAGGACTCTCTCTCTCGACAACCCACTAGGGGCAGTATCTATGGTCTCTCTAGGCACTTTCTAGGCCCTCTTTATGACCGTTCTCTAGGGTTTCAACTCGGCCCTTCAGGCCCTCACTTGGCATCTTTTATGGCCCTCTTTTAGAACTCCTTTGACCCTCACATTGACCTTCCCTCTAGGATTCCAAACGAAGGCCCATTCTAGTCCTCATTTATGGGCGCGATCTCTATGCGTCTTTCTAGACCATCTCTAGGCCCTTTCACTATGGTTATCTCTCTGGTCCTTTCTAGACCATCTCTAGGCCCTCACTGATGGCTTTCTCTTGGGTTCTATTTAGGACACCTCTAGGCCCTCTCTAGGTCCTCTTTAGACCCTCTGCTATGGTGCATCTCTCTATGGTCTCTCTAGGCCACACAACAAGGACTCAACACTATGTCCGTCTCTGCTATGGTCCTCTTAGGTCGTATCTAGCTGTCACTATGGCTGTGTTTTTTGGCCCTCTCTAGGCCTCTCTAGTACTTCTTTCTCTAGACCCAGCTCCTGGCCCTCTCTATGATCTTCTCTCGTGGTCATCTCTAGGCCCCTCTAGGCCTCACATATGGCCATCTCTATGGATCCTCTCTATGCTTTCTATACCCTCACTATGGCTGTCGCTTTGGTCCTCTCTAGGACCTCATCTAGGCCCCTCTCTTGTTCTCTCTAGGCTCTCATTTATGGTCGACTCTATGTTTCTCTTAGGCCTGTCTAGGGCCGCTCTGTGGCAGTATCTAGGGTTCCTCTCTGGGCCCCTCTCAAAACCCTCAGTTTGAACGTCCCCTTATGGTTCTTCTAGCACTTATAGGCTTTTCAGTATTTGCCGGGTCTTATAAAACCACCCTTTAGGCCCTTTCTAGGCCTCCCTTTTGGCCCACTCCTATGGTGCTTTCTAGGCCCTGTCTACCCCCCAAAAAGATCATCTCTATGTGCACATCTCGGACCACCTGAGGCCCTCATTATTACTACCCCCAATGGTCAATTCAGCTCTTCTAGGCCCCCTCAATATGGCCATCCTATGGTCCCTCTCTAGGACTTCTGTAGGCGCATCTAAAGCCCTTCTAGGCACTCTCTAGGGTTTGTTCTATTTGGTCCTTTCTAGGCCCTCTGGGCCAGCACTATGGTCACTTCTATGTCCTAAGGGTATCTAGACCCTCATAGGGCTGTCTATATGGTCCTCTCAGGACCTCTCTAGGCCTCTCTATTCCCTATTTTAGGCCCTCTGTATCAGTGTAACTATGGTCCTTTCTAGGCCCTCTCTAGGCCCTCAACTATGGCCATCTCTATGGTCCTCTCGAGGCCCCCTCTAGGCCCTCACTATGGCGATTTTTATGGCCCTTTTCAGGCCCTCTTAGGCTGTCACTATTACCATCTCTATGGTCCTCTCTAGGCCATTTCTAGGTCCCCTATGGCCGTTTCTTTGGTTTATCTCACCCCTTATGGGGCCATCAATTTTGCCCATCTCTATGGACCTTCTAGGCTTTCTAGGCCCCCACTATTGCATTTCTATGATCCTATTTGGCCCTCTCTTCCTTCACTATGGCCGTCTCTATGGTCCTCTCTAGGCCCTCTCTAGCCCCTCACAATAGCCGTTGCTATGGTATTCTCTAGTCCCCTCTAGGCCCACTGTAGGGTCGTCTCTATGGTTCTTTCTAGGCACCCTATGCCCTAACTATGGACGTCTCTATGGTCCTCTCTATAGAAAACTCTCTCTAGTCCATCTCTATGCCCTCTCTTTGCCTTAACTATGGACTGTATCTACGGTCCTCTTAGGACCTTTAAGGACCTCTCTTGGCCCTCTCTCGGCCCACACTATGGTTGTTTCTTTGGTCCTCTCTAGCTCTCACTAGAAAATCACTATGGCCGTCTCAAATGGCTTTCTAGGCCCTTAATATGGCCTTCTCAATGGTCACTTTGGCCCTCTCTATGCCCTGCAATATGGATGTATCACATGGTCCACTCTAGGCACCTTCTAGGGCATCATATTTACCATCTCCATGGTCCTCTTTTGGTTCTCTCTAGGCCCTCAATATGACCACCTCTATGGTCCCATCTAGGCCCTTTCTAGGCCCTCACTATGGCCATCTCAATGGTCACATCTAGGCCCTCTCTTGGTTCCTCATATGGCCATCTCAATTTTCACATCTAGGCCAACCCTAGGCCCTCACGATGGCCGTATATATGGTTCTCTCTTGGCACCCTCATAGGGCTCTCATTATTACCATTTCTATGGTTCCTTTTTAATTCTTCTATAGGCACTCACAATGGCAGTCTCTAGAGTCCCATCTTGGCACTATCTAGGCCTCAATATGGCCATCTCAGTGATCCTACTAGGCCCTCTCTAGGTCTATCTATGGCCATCTCTATGGTGCTCTCTAAGCCCACTCTAGGACTCTGTTGGGTCGTCTTTTATGGTCCTTTTTAGGCATGCTTTATGCCCTCACTTGGCATCTTTTATGGCCCCATCTAGGTTCTCTCTATGCCCTCCATATGGTCGTCTTTATGATCCTCTCTAGGCCCTCTCTAGGTATTCACTATGGACATCACTATGGTTGTTATCTATACTCCATCTATGCCGTCTCTATCATCAGCTCTTTTGTTTTTGTATGCCTCTCTAGGACCCTCACTATGGCCGTCTCTTATGGTCCTCTTTAGGATCTCTCTAAACCCTCTCTATGCCCTCTCTAGGACCTCACTTTGGCTGTCTCTATGGTCCTCTCTAGCATCTCTCTAGGCTGTCTCAAGGCCCTCTCTGTGCCCTCACTATGACTGTCTCTATAGTCCTCTCTAACACCTCTCTAGGCTCTCTCTAAGTCCTCTCTAGGCCTCACTATGGTTGTCTCTATTGTACTATCTAGGCCTCTCTAATCCTTCACTATGGCCATATCAATGGTCATATCTGGGACCTCTCTATGCCCTCACTTTGGACGTCTCTAATGTTCCTTTCAAGGTCACTATATTCAATTACTAAGGCCGTCTCTATGGTCCTTTCTAGGCCTTCTCTAGGCACTCACTATGGCCTGTTCTCTATGGTCGTATCTAGGCCCTCTCTAGTCCCTCATTTTGGCCCAACTCAATGGTCCCATCTAGGCCCTCTCTAGGCCCTCTCTATGGCCGTCTTCATGGTCATTTCTATGCCCACTCTATTCAGTCACTAGGATGTCTCTATGGTCCTCTCTAGGCCATCTTAGGAATTCACTATGCCCGCCTCTATGGTCCCATCTAGGCCGTCTCAAGACCATTAATGATGGCCAGCTCAATGGTCACATCTAAGCTCTCTCTACGCCCCCAATAGGGCCGTCTCAATTGTAATATCCAGGCCCTCTCTAGGCCATCACTATGGCCATATATATGGTTTGCTCTAGGCACCCTATTAAGACCTCACTATTACCATGTCTATGGTTCTTTCTAGTCTCTATAGGCCTCACAATGGCAGTCTCTATGATCCCATCAGGCCCTCTCTAGGCCCTCACTATGGCCATCTCTTTGGTGCTATCTGAGCTCCTCTAGGCCCACTGTAGGGTCATCTCTATGGTCCTTTCTACGTACTCTCTATGCCCTCATATGGCCGTCTCTATCGTCCATTAGGTCCTCTCTATGCCTCACTATGGACATTCTTTTGGTGCTCATTAGGCCTTCTATAGGCATTCACTATGCACGTCTCTATGGTGTTATCAAGGCTCCTCTATGCCTTCTCTATCATTTCATCTCTTTTGTCCTCTCTTATACCCTCTCTAGGCCCTCACTAGCGCCATCTCTATGGTACTCTATTAGGAACCTCTCTAGGCCCACTCTAGGCCCTCTCTTAGGCCTCTCTATACCCCTCATATGCTGTCTCTATGTTCCTCTCTAGCACCTATCTATTTACCCTCTTCTATGCCCTCACATAGGTGCTTGTCTCTATGGTCCTCTCTAGGCTCTCCTAAGCCTATCTAGCCCTTCACATGGACGTCTCTATGATCCCAACTAGGCACTATTCCTAGGCACTCACTTATGGCCCTCTCTATTGTGCTCCCTAGCCTCTAGATGCCCAATGTTGGGGCGTCTCTATGGTCCTCTCCTAGGTCCTGTCTAGGGCCTAACTATGGCCATCTCCATGGTCTTCTCTAGGCCCTCTCTAGGAACTCACTGTCTGTCTCAATGGTTAAATCTAGGTCCTATCTAGTCCCTCAGTATGGCGTACTAAGGTCCTCTCTAGGCGCTCTAGGCCCTCACTATTACTGTCTCTATAGGTCCTCTCTATGCCCTCTCTATGCCCTCACTATTGGCCACATTCAATGGGCACACTTGGTCCTCTCTAGGCCATCAGTATGGCCGTATCTATGATCCCATTTAGGGGTCTCTCTAGCTCTCAATATGTCCTCTCTATTGTCCTATCTAGGCCTTATTTAGACCCTACTATTGCAATCTTATTGTCCCATATAGGCCCTCTCTTGGCCTTCACTATGACGGTCTCTATTGTCCTCTAAAGGACCTTCTAGGCCCTTTCTAACGTGGTCAATACGGCTGTCTCTATGGTCTCTCTTTGTCCATCTCTAGGCTTTCACTAAGGCTGTCTCTTGGTCCAATATAGTTACCACTCTAAGCTCTCTCTTAGACCTCTCTCTAGGTCCTCAATTAGGTCATCTCTAGGGTCCTCACTAGACCCTCTCTAGGCCCTCATATGGCTGTCTCTATGGTCTTCTCTGGGACCTCTCTAGACTCTTTCTAGACCCTCTCTTGGCCGCTCACTATGGCCGTCTCTATGGTCTATTCTAGGCCCACACTAGGCACGCCCATATGGATCATCTCTATGGTCCTATCTAGGTCCTGGACTATGGCCATCTCAATGGTCAATCTATGCCCTCTCTAGTACCTCACTATGGTGGTACCAATGGTATTCTCTATGCACCATCTAGGTCTTAACTATTCCTGTCTCTATAGGGCCTCTCTTTGCCCTCTCTAGGCCTTCCACTATTTCAGTCTCTATGGTTGCCATTGCGGCCCTATCTAGGCCCTCACTATGACCGTGTCTATTGTCCCATCTAGGGTCCTCTCTTATGCCCTCTCTATGGCTGTCTTTATGGTCCTCTCTTAGACCCTTTCTAAGCACTCACTATGGACGTCTCTATGGTGCTATCTAGGCTCCCTCTATTCCCTCTCTATCGTATCTCTTTTTGTCCTCTGTAGGCCCTCTCTAGGCTCTCACTATGGCCTCTCTATGGTCCTCTCTAGGACTCTCTAGGCTTTCTTAAGCCTTCTCTAGGCCTTACTATGGCTGTCTCTATGATCCTCTCTAGGCCCTCTTAGGCCTCTCTTGGCCTTTTCTAGGCCTCACTATGGTACGTCTCTCATGGACCTATCTAGAACCTTCTCTTGGCCCTTCAATATGGGTGTCTCCATGTTCTTCTGTAGGTAGTCTCTGTGCCATCACTATGGCCGTCTCAATGGTCATATTGGACCCACTCTTGGCTCTCACTATGGCCATATCTATGGTCTATTTAGGGACCCACTAGGCCATCATTATGATCGTCTCTATGATCCTATCTAGGCCTTCTTTAGGCCCTCACAATGTCAGTCTCTATGGTCCCAACTAGGCCCTCTCTAGGCCTTCATATGGAGGTCTCTCTAGTCGTATCTAGGCCTTCTCTCGGACCTCCTTATGGGAGGGACCCCTATGGTCCTATCTAGGCACACTTCTCAGATGCTAAAGCCATCTCTAGATTCTCTCTAGGCCATCTCTAGGCCTTCACTATGCCTGCCTCTATGGTCCCATCTAGGCCCTCTCTAGTCCCTCACTATGGCAGTCTCATTGTCACTCTAGGCCCTCTCTAGGCCATCACTGTGGCCATATATATGGTCCTCTCTAGGCCCCTATAGGCCCTCACTATTACCATGTCTATGGTCCTTTCTAGTCCTCTATAGGCCCTCACAAAGGCAGTCTCTATGGTTCCATCTCGGCACTATATAGGCCCTCAATAGGGCCGTCTCTGTGATCCTACCTAGGCCTTCTCTAGACCCTCACTATGGCCGTCTCTTGGTCCCATTAGGTCCTCTTTATGCCCTCATTATGGCCTTTCTTTATGGTCCTCTCTTTATGGTCCTCTCTAGGCCCTCTCAAGGGCGTCATCTCGATGCCCTCTCTAGGCCCTCACAATGGCCGTCTCTATGGTCCTGTTAGGACCTCTCTTGGCCCTCTCTATGCCCTCTCTCTGCCCTCACTATGGCTGTCTCTATGGTCCTCTCTAGCACCTCTGTAGGCCCTCTCAGGCCCTCTAAGCCTCACCATGGCTATCTCTATGGTTCTCTCTAGGATCTCTCTAAGCCCTCACTAGGCCCTCACTATGGTCGTCTTTATGATCCTCTCTTGGCCCTCTCTAGTTATTCACTATGGACATCTTATGGTATTATCTAGGCCCCTCTATGCAATCTCTATCATTGACACTTTTGTCCCTCTCTATGCCCTCTCTAGGCCTCATTATGGCTGTCTCTATGTCCTCTATAGGACCACACTAACCCTCTCTATGCCCCTCTAGTACCTCACTATGGCTGTCTCTATGGTTCTCTCTTGCACCTCTCTAGGCTCTCTCTAGGACCTCGCTATGCCCTCACTATGGCTGTCTCTATAGTCCTCTCTAGCACCTTTCTAGGCTCTTCTCTTAAGCCCTTTCTAGGCCATCACTGTGGCCGTCTCCATGGTTTTCTCTAGGCTTCACTAGGACGTCACTATGGCCATCTCAATGGTCACATCTGGGCCCTCTCTTGGACCTCACTATGGATATCTTTATGGTCCTTTCTAGGCTACTCAATTCAGTCACAAAGTCCGTTTCTATGGTCCTCAATAGGTCATCTCTAGGCCTTCACTTTTCCCACCTCTATGGTCCATCTAGGCACTTTTCTAGGTCCTCACTATGGCTGTCTCAATGGTCACTTTAGCCCCTCTCTGGGCCCTCCTATGAGAGTCTCTATGGTCCTATCTAATCCCTCTCTAGGCCTTCACTATGGCGTATATATGTTCCTCTCTAGGCACCCTCTAGTCCCGCACTATTACCATCTCTATGGTCCACTTTAGGCACTCTCTAGGCCCTCACTATGGCCGTTCTATTATGGTTACCTCTCAGCCTTATATGGGCCCTCAATATAGCCATCTCTATGGTCCATATAGGCCATCACTAGGCCCTCACTATGGCCTATATCTATGGTCCCATCTAGTCCTTCTCTAGGCCATCACTATGACAGTCTCTACGGTCCTATCTAGGGCACCATCTAGACATTCATGAAGGCCCTCTTTATGGTCCTCTTTTTTCCCCTCTTTTTGGCCCTCACAATTGGCTGTCTCTATGGTCCACTATAGGTCCCTCTAGGATACTTCTAGGCCATCCTTATTATCCTTTCAAAGCCCCTCTCTAGGCCCTCATTGGCTGTATCTATGGTCCACTCTAGGACTTCTCTTGTCCTTCCTATGGATGTCTATGTGGTTCCCCTCTAGAAACATTCTAGGGGGCTCGGGAATGGCCGTAACTTTGGTCCTTTTAGGACTTCTCTAGGCCCTCATTATGGCCGTCTCTATGGTCCCACATAGGCCTTCTTGAGGCCCTCACTCTGGCCATGTTCTATTGTTCCTCTGAAAGGCCCATCTAGGCCAATCTCTAGGCCATCTCTATGTTCCTCTCTAGGCCCTCTCTAGGCCCTCATTATCGTCATTTTATGGTCCTCTCTAGTCCTATCATAGGCCCTCATTTATGACAGTCTTGTTTGGTCCTATCTTGGCACCATCCAGATACTCATGAAGGCCTTTCTTTATGGTCCTCTGTACGCCTCTCTAGGCCCTCACCAATGGATGTCACTATGTTCCAATGTAGACCCCTTCTAGGACACATCTAGGCCTTTCCAATTGACCTATCTAAGCCCTCTCTAGGCACTCATTTTTGGCCGTCTTATATCCCATCTAGGCTCTCTCTAGGCCCTCACTATGGCAAAACTCTATGATCCCTTCTAGGCCCACTCTAGGCCGTCACTATTGCAGTCTCTGTGGTCCTCTCTAAGAAAACCCCTAGGCTACTTGTAGGCCATCTCTATGGTCTCCCCTAGTCCTTCTCTAGGCCCTCATTATGGCTGACTCTACGGTCTCATCTAGGCCTTTCACTAGGCCTTTACTATGGCTGTCTCTATGGTTCTCTCTAGGCCCTCTGTAGGCTCTTACTATGGCCGTCTCTAAGGTCCTCTTTGAAAGGGGCTCATAAGGGGGAATCCCTCACACTGATCTGGGAATAGGCTTACCACCCAAGGACACACGAGACCATCTCGATGCAATTAGCAAAAGGTAGATTTTAATAACGAGGGGCCCTTGGTTCGAATCATATCTCACGCGGAGACAGGGGATTCGACGAAGACCCCAGGAAGTTGGGAACTTTTATAGGTAGGGGGTGGGAAAAGAGCAGGGAGATTTGGCGCAGTTACACATGATTGGATATTTTAAATATCATAAATTTGCATAGACCAGTTATTTTTGTCCATGAATCTTTGGACTCAAGAGTACCAGATGACCATTACTCATTTCTTGTTTAAACTTGTATGTCTTGTGTCCTTGCTTCTTTGTCATTTTTGGTCACTCTGCCCTGAAGAGCTCAAAATTATTATTATTATGGCTAATTTTAACAAGTTGTTAGTGGTCTCTGCTGACCATGAATTCCTTGCTCTGTGTCTCAAGATGTTTTTAATTTTTTACCCTAACATTCTTTAGGCCCACTCTAGGCCTTTTCTAGGCCGTCTCTATGATACTCTGTAGGCCCACTCAAGGCCACTTCTAGTCTGTCTCTATGGTCCTCTCTAGGCACCCTCTATGCCCTCAACCTGGCAGTATATATGGTCCTGTGTAGGCCTTTAAAAAGGCTCTCACTATGGCTGTCTCTATGATTCTCTGTAGACCCTGTATTGGCTCTCACTATGCAGATCTCTATGGTCTTCTCTAGGCCGCCTTTAGTCCCTCACTATGGCAGTCTCTAAGGGCACCTCTAGGCCCTCACTATGGAAGTCTCTATGCACCCATCTAGACTCTCAAAAAGACTTCACTATTCCAGTATCTATGGTCCTCTCTAGGCCGATCTAGGCCTTCACTATGGCTGTCTCTATGGTCCTCTCTAGGCCCTCTCTAGGCTATCCTATGGCCATCTCTATGGTCCTCTCTAAGCCCTCTCTATGACACTTCTAGGCCATCTCTATTGTCCTCTCAAAGCCCTCTCTATGCCCTTAGTATGGCAGTCTATATGGTCCTATCTAGGCCCTCTCTAGGCCATCACTATGGCCTTCTCTATGGTCTTCTCTAGGAACTCTCTAGGCCCTCAGTATGGCCAAGTCTAATATCTCTTTAGGTACTCTCTAGGCCCACACTATGGCTGTGTCTATGGTCCACACTAGGCCCTCTCTAGGCCTCTTCAAGGCCATCTCTAGGGTCCTCTGTAGTCCCAGTCTAGGTCCACACTATGGCTGTCTCCATGGTTCACTGTAGGTCCCCTCTAAGATACCTCTAGTATGTCTCTATGTTCCTCTCTAGGCACTCCGTATGACCTCACTATGGCCATCTATTTGCTCCTCTCTGGGAAACCATCTAGGAGCTCAGTATGGCCGTATCTATGGTCCTTTCTAGACAGTCTCTAGGCCCTCACTATGGCTGTTTCTATGGTCCCGTCTAGGCCCTCTTTAGGCCCTCATTATGGACGTCTCCATGGTCCCATCTAGGCCTTATATAGTCCCCTCACTATGGAAGTCTCTAAGACCCTTCTAGGGACCTTCTAGGCCATCAATATGGCCGTATCTATGGTCCTGTCTAAGACTTATAAAGGGCCCTAAACTATGGCTGTATCTATGGTCCTCTCTAGGCCCTCTCTAGGCCCTCTCTAGGCCCACACTATGGCTGTCTATATGGGTCATCCTTAGGCCCCCTCTAGGCCACTTCTAGACCCTCCTCTATGGTCCTTTCTAGGCCCTCTGTTGAACCTCACTATGGCTGTCTCTATGGTCCCATCTAGGCCCTCACTAGGCCATCACAATGGCAGTGTTTGTGGTCCTCTCTAGGCCCTATCTAGTCCCTTCACTATGGCCAGCTCTATGGTACTCTCAAGGAACCCTCTAGGCACTCAGTATGGCCATATCTATGGTCCTCTCTAGGCCCTCTATAGGCCTTCACTCTGGCAGTCTCTAAGGTCCTCTCTAGGCACCCTCTAGGTCAATTCTTGGCCGTCTCTGAGGTCATCTCTAAGCCCTCTCTAGGCCCTTAGAATGGCCTTGTAACTATGGTCCCATCTAGGCCCTCATTGTGGCCGTCTCTTATGGTCCCTTCTAGGCCCTCTGAAGGCCCTCACTATGGACTCTCTTTCGTCTTCTCTAGGAACCCTATAGGCCCTCAGAATGGTCAAATCTAAGGTTCTCTCTATTCCCTCTCTAGTCCCACACAATGGCCGTCTCTTTATGGTCCTTTCTAGCCTACTCTAGGCCACTTCTAGACCGGATCTATGGTCATCTGTAGTCCCAGTTTAAGTCCACACACTATGACTTTCATTATGGTCCTCTGTTATGCCCCATCTATGACACCTCTAGTCCATATCTATGGTCCTCTCAAAGCCCTCTCTATGCCATGACTAAGCCGTATATATAGTCCTTTCTAAGACCTCTCTAGGCCCTCAATATAGCTGTCTCTTTGGTTCCTCTTTAAGTACTCTCTAGGCCCTACTTACTATGGCCATCTCTTGGTCCCATCTACGCCTCTCAAGACCCTCACTATGGCCGTATCTATGGTCCTCCATAGGCACGCTTTAGGCCCTCACTATTATCCATTATTCTATGGTCCTCTACAGTCCCTCTCTAGGCCTACTTATGGCCATCTCTATTGTCCACCTCCAGGCTCTCTCTAGTCCCCCACTATTGCCATCTCTATGGTTCCATCTAGGCCCTTCTTAGGCCCTCACTGTGGCATCCCAATGGTACCATCTAGGCCCTCACTAGGCCATCCATATGCAATCTCTATAGTACTATCTAGGCACTATCTAGGCCCTCATTCTGGCAGTCTCTACGGACTTCTCTAGGCCCTCATTAGGCACTCACAAGGGCTCTCTCTATGGTCCCCTCTAGGCCCTCTCTAGGCCCTCACTATGGCCATAATTATGGACCTCTCTAGGCCCCTATACCCTCATATGGTTGTCACTATGTTCCTCTCTTGGAACTCTCTAGGCCCTCTCTAGTCCTTCTCTTGGCACTCTATATGGTCATCTCTATGGTACATAATAGGGCCTCTAGGACCTCACTATGGCAGTCTCTATGGACCTCTCTAGGCCTCCTCTAGGCTACTTCTAGGCCGTCTCTATGGTCCTCTCAAGGCCCCCTCTAGGACCTCGCTATGGAATCTCTATGGTCCTATCTAGGCCTATCTGGGCCATAAATATGGCGGTCTCTATGGTCCTTTCTATTAACACTCTAGGACCTCAGAATGGCAGTAACTATGGTCCACTCTAGGCCCTCTCTAGGCCCTCAATATGGCTGTCCTCTGGTCCTCTCTAGCCCACACTATGTCAGTCTCTATAGTCCTCTCAAGGCACCATCTAGGCTACTTCTAGGCCATTTCTATGGTCCTCTCTAGGCCCAATCTAGGCCCTCACTATGGCCATCTCTATGATCCTCTGTAGGCTCCATCTAGGCCACCTCTAGGCCATCTCTATGGTCCTTGCTAGGCTCTCTCTAGATCCTCACTATTGCCGACACTATGGTCCTCTCTAGGCTCTCTCTATGCCCTAATTATGGCCATGTCAATGGTCCTTTCTAGGCCCTCATTATGGACGTCTCTACGGTCCCATCTAGGCCCTTTCTAGGTCATAATATGGCCATCTCTATGGTCCTGTCTAGGCCCTCTCTAGGCCATCACTATGGCCATCTCTATGATCCCATCTAGGCCCTCTCTAGGCCTCCCTATGGCCATCCCTATGGTCCTCTCTAGGGACCCTTTAGTCCCTCCCTATGGTCATCACTATAATCCTCTCTAGGTCCTCTCTAGGCCTTCTCTAGGCCGTCACTATGGCTGTCTCGATGGTCTTGTCTATGGACCTTCTAGACCCTCACTATGGCTGTCTCTATGATCCCTTCTAGGCCCTCACTCGGCTCTCACTATGGCCGTATCTATGTTCCCCTCTGGATCTTCTTTTAAACCAAACCATGTCTGTCTCTATGGTCCACTCTAGGGCCCCACTAGGCCCACCTTTAATCCATCTATATGGTCCTCTCTAGGCCCTCTGTAGGCCATCATTATGGCCATCTCTATTGTCCTCTCTAGGCCCTCTCTAGGCCCTCAGTATGGCCATATCTATGGTCCTCTCTAGCCTCTCTGTAGGCCCATACTGTGGCGTCTCTATTGGCCTCTTTTGGACCTATATGGCACACACTATGCCCGTCTCTATGGTCCTCTCTAGGACCCCTGAAGGCGACTTCAGGGCTGTCTCTATGGTCCTATCTAGGGCCCCTCTAGGCCCTCACTATGTCCATCTCTATGCTCCTCTCTAGGAACCCTATAGAACCTCACTATGGCCGTATTTATGGTTTTCTCTAGGCCCTATCTAATCCCTTTCTAGGCCCTCACTATAGCTGTCTCTATGGTCCATTCTAGACTTCACTATGTCAGTCTCTGTGGTCCCCTCGAGGCCCCTAAGGCTGTTTCTATGGTCCTCTCTAGGCCCTCTCTTGGCCCTCAATATGGCCGTCTATATGGTCCTCTCTAGGCACCCTTTAGGCCCTCATTATGACCGTTTTTATGGTCCTATCTATTACCTCTCTAGACCCTCACTATGGGGTCTCTATGGTCGCATCAAATTCCTCTCTAGGCCCTCACTATGGCCGTCTTGTGGTAACATCTAGGCCCTCTCTAGGCCCTCACCATGGCCATGGCTATGTTCCTCTCTAGGTCCTCTCTAGGCCCTCAATATGGTCTTCTCTATGGTCCTCTTAAGGCACCCTTTAAGCCCTCATTATGGCTGTCTCTATGGTCCTATCTAATCCCTCTCTAGGCCCTTACTATGGCCATCTCTATGGTCCTCTCTAGGCCCCCTCTAAGCTCCTTCAAGGCCATCTCTATGGTCCTCTCTAGGTCCCTTCTAGGACATCACTCTGGCTGTCTCTATGATCCTTTATTGGCCCGCTCTAGGCCTTCACTATAGCCGTCTCTAGGGTCCTCTCTAGGAACCCTCTAGGACCTCAGTATGGTCGTCTCTAGGGTCCTCTCTAGGAACCCTCTAGGACCTCAGTATGGCTGTATCTTATGGTCTTCTCTAGCCTCTCTCTAGGCCTGTACTATGGCATCTCTATTGTACTCTTTAGGCCCTATCAAGTCCCACAGTACGGCACTCTCTATGTTCCTATCTAGGCCCCCTCTAGGCTACTCCTAGGCCACCTCTATATGGTCTTCTGTAGGCCGTTTCTAGGCCCTTAATTTGATGTCTCTATGCTCCTCTCTAGGAAAACTCTAGGACCTCAGTATGCCCATATCTATGGTCCTCTATAGGCCCTCTCTAGGCCCTCACTATGGGCATCTTTCTGATCCCAGCAACGCCCTCTCTAGGTCCTCACAATGGCCGTATCTATGGTCCTCTCTATGCACCATTTGGGCCCTAATATGGCTGTCTCTATAGTCCTCTCTAGGCCCTCTCTTCGCCCTCTCTATGCCCTCACTATGGCCCTCTCTAAGATCCCATCTAGACCATCTCTAGGCCCTCACTATGTCAGTCTCTATGGTCCTCTGTAGACCACATCTAGGCCACATAAAGGCCACCTCTATGGTCTTCTCTCGGCTTCAATTAGGCCTTCACTATGCCCATCTCTGTGGTCCTCTTCAGGTCCTCTCTAGCCCTCAGAATGGCCATCTCTATGGCCTCTCTAACCCCCTCTAGGCCCTGACAATGGCAGTCTCTATGGTCCTCTCTAGGCCCTATCTAGGCCTTCACAATGGCTGTCTCTACGGTCCTCTACAGGCTAGGCCCTCACTATGGTCATAGTTATGGGCCTCTCTATCACATTTTGGGCCCACACTATGGCTGTCTCTAAGTCCTCTCTAGGCCCTCTCTATGCCTCTCTATGTCCTCACTTTGGCCCTCTCTATGGTCCCATTTAGGCCTCTCTAGGCCCTCACTATGGCAGTCTCTATGGTCCTCTGTAGACCCTTCTAGGTCACCTAAAGTCCGTCTCTATGGCCCTCTCTAAGCCCTATGTAGGCCCTCACTACGGTCTCTCTATGGTCCTCTAGGACCTCTCTAGTCATTCACTATGTCAGTCTCTATCATCCTCTCTAGGCCCTCTCCAGGTCTTAACTATGGCCATCTCTATGTGCCCATCTAGCCCCTCTCTAGGACCTCATTTGTCCATCTTTATAGTACAATCTAAGCTCTCTCTAGGGCCTCAGTAAGGCCATCTCTATCTTTTCCACACCATGGCCATTTCTGTGGTCCTCTCTAGGCCCTCTCTAGGCCCGCACTATGGCAGTCTCTATGGTGCACTCTAGGCTCACTCTATGCCAAATCTAGTCCTTCTCTCTGGTCCTCTCTAGGATCACTATGGCCATATCTATGGGCCTATCTAAGCCCTCTCTTGGCACTCACTATGGCAGTCTCTATCATCCTCTCTAGGCCCTCTCTAGGCCCTTACTATGACCATCTATTTGGTCCTATCTAGCTCCTCTCTAGGCCCTCACTATGTCTGTCTCTATGGACACATCTAGGCCCACTCTTGCCCCTCATTATGACCATCTCTATGGTCCTTACTAGGCCCTTCTAGGTCCTCACTATGGTCATCTATATGGTCCATCTAGGCCCTCTCTAGGCCCTTATTATGGCCATCTCTATGCTCCTCTCTAGGCACCCTCTGTCACCACACTATGGCCATCTCTATGGTCCTCTCTAGGCCCAACTATGCCCCACTAGGGCATCTATATGGTCCATTCTAAGCACCCACTAGGCCCTCATTATGGCCATATCTATGGTCCTCTGTAGTCCCTCTCAAGGCACTCACTATTGCCGTGTCTATGGTCCTCTCTCTGCCCCTTTAGGCCCTCACTATTTCTGTCTCTATGGTCCCATCTGGTCCCTCTCTAGGCCCTCATTACGGCCATATATATCGACCTCTCTAAGCCCTCTCTAGGCCTCAGTAAGGCCGTTTCTATGATCTCATCTAAGCCCTCACTATGTATGGTCTATGGTCCCATCTACACCCTTTCTAGGACCTCACTAAAGTCGTCTCTATGGTCTTCTCTAGGCACCCTCTGGGTGCTCAGTGTGGCCCTATCTATGGTCCTCTCTAGGCCTGCTCTCGGCTCTCATTATGACCCTATGGTTCCATCAAGGCCTTCTCTAGTCCTACACTATGGCTGTCTCTATGGTGTACTCTAGGCCCACTCTAGGCCACCTCTAGTCCGTCTCTATGGTCCTCACTAGGCCCTCACTATAGCCATATCCATGGTCCTATCTAGGCCGTCTATAGGCACTCACTATGGCAGTCTCTATCGTCCTCTCAAGGTCCTCTCTAGGCCCTCCCTAGGCCCTCCCTATGACCATCTATATGGTTCCATCTAGAACCCTTTTTAGGCCCTCACTATGTCTGTCTCTATGGACCCATCTAGGCTTTCTTTATGCCCTCACTATGGCCATCTCAATGGTCCTCTCTAGACATCCTCTAAACCCTCACTATGGTCATCTCTATGGTCTTTTTAGGCCATACTAGGCTCACTCTTGCCCCGCACTATGACTGTCTATATGGTCCTTTCTAGTCCCTGCTAGGCCCTCACTATGGCCATCTATATGGTCTCAACTAGGCCCTCTCTAGACCCTCACTATGTCCATCACTATGGTTCCATCTAGGCCTTCCCTAGGCTCTGAGTATGGTCATCCTATGGTCTTCTCTAGGCTCCTTCTAGGCCCTCACTATGGCAATCTATATGGTCCTCTCTAGGCCCCGATAGGCCCTTAGTATGGCCGTCTCTATGATCCTCTCTAGGACCACTCTAGGACCTCAAAATGGCTGTCTTTATGTTGCTCTCTAGGTCCTCTCTAGGCATACACTATGGCCGTCTCTATGTTGCTCTCTAGGCCCCCTTTGGGTAACCTCTAGGCTGTCTATATGGACATTTCTAGGCCCTCATTATGGCTCTCTCTACAGTCCTTTCTAGGCACACACTATGCCCTCACCATGGCTGTCTATATGGTCTTCTCTGGGCACCCTCTATGCCCTCACTATTGTCCCTATGATCCTCTCTATGCCCTCTCTCAGTCTTCACTATGGGCGTCTATGTGGTCCCATCTAGGCCCTCAAATATCCTCACTATGGCCGTGTCTATGGTCCTCTCTAGGCACTCTCTAGGCACACAATATGGCCATCTCTATCATCCTCTCTGGGCCCTCTCTAGGCCCTCATTATGGCCATTTCTATAGTCCTCTCTAGGCACCCTCAAGGTCCACACTATGGTCATCTCTATGGTCCTCTCTAGGCCCTACTAGGCCCTAACTATGGCCGTCTATATGGTCCCATCTAGGTCCTCTCTAGGTCTTCATTATGGCCATCTCTATGGTCCTCTCTAGCAACCTGTAGGCCTCACTGTGGCATCTCTATGGCCCTCCCAAGGCTGTCTCTATGGTGCTCTCTAGGCCCCCTCTAGGCCACCTCCAGACCGTGTCTATGGTCTTCTCTAGGCCCTCTCTAGACCCTCACTATGGCCGTCTCTATGGTCCTATAGGACCTATCTAGTCACTCACTATGGCCATCTCTATGGTCCTCTCTAGGCCTTCTCTAGGCCCTCAAAATGGCTGTCTCTATGGTCCATCTAGACCTTATCTAAGCCCTCACTCTGGCCATTTGTACGGTCCCATTTAGACTCTCTAAAGGCCCTCACTATGGCCGTCTCTTTAGTGCTCTCTAGGCCCTCTCTAGGTCCTCACTATGTCCGTCTCTATAGTCCTCTAGGACCTCTCTAGTCACTCACAATGGCAGTCTCTATCATCCTCTCTAGGCCCTCTCTAGTCCTCACTATGACCGTCTCTATGGATCCATCTAGGCCCCATCTAGGAATTCATTTTGTCATTCACTATAGTCCCATCTAGGCCCTCTCTAGGACCTTACTATGGCCGTCTCTATGGTCTTCTCCGGGCACCTTCTAGGCCCTCACTATTGTCATCTCTATGATCTTCTATAGGCCCTCTCTCAGTCCTCACTATGGGAGTATATATGGTCCCATCTAGACATTCTCAATGTCCTCACTATGGCTATCTCTATGGTTCCATATAGGCCCTCTCTAGGCCCACACTATGGCCATTTCTACGCTCCTCTCTAGGCACCATGTAGGCAAACAATATGGCCTTCTCTATGGTCCTCTCTAGGTCCTCTCTCAGGCCCTCTCTAGGCCTTCATTATGGCTGTTTCTATGGTCCTCTCTAGGCACCCTCAAGGCCCACACTATGGTCATCTCTATGGTTCACTCTAGGCCCTCCTAGGCCATCATTAATGCCATCTATATGGTCTCATCTTGACCCTCTCTAAGCCCTCATTATGGCCGTTTCTATAGTCTTATCTAAGACCTCACTAAGCCCTCACTATGCACATCACTATGGTCCCATCTAAGCCCTATGTAGGCCCTCATTATTCCCGTCTCCATGGTCTTCTCTAGGGACCTTCTGGGCTGTCAGTATGGCCATATCTATGGTCCTCTCTAGGCCCTCTCAAGGCCCACAATATGGCTGTCTTTATGGTCCACTCTAGACCCTCTCTAGGCCCTCACTATGGCCATATCTATGGTCCTCTCTAGGCCCTCTCTAGGCCCTTAGTATGGCTGTCTCTATGGTCCTCTCTAGGCCCCATCTAGTCTCTAAAAATGGCTGGATTTATGATGCTCTCTATGCCCACTCTAGGTATACACTATGGCCATCCTCTATAGTGCACTCTAGGCCCCCTCTAGGAAACCTCTATTCTGTCTCTATGGTCCCCTCTAAGCCCTCACTAGGCCCTCATTATGGGCATATATATGATTCTCTCTAGGCCTTCTTTGACCCTCAGTATGGCCGTTTCTATGGTCTCATCTAAGCCCTCTTTAGGCCCTCACTATGGACACATGGCCATCTCTGTGGTCCTCTCTAGGCCCTATCTAGTCCCTCAATATGGGCGACTCTATGGTCCTCTCTAGGCACCCTCTAGGTTGTCACTATGGCTGTTTCTATGAGCCTCTCTAGGCCCTCTCTAGGTACTCACTATGGCCGTACCTGTGGTCCCATCCAGGTCCTCTCTTGGCCCTCACTTTGTCCTTCTCAATGGTCCCATCTAGGCCCTCTCTAGAGCCTCACTATGGCTGTCTCTCAGGTCCTCTCTAAGCCCTCACTATGGCCATCTATATGGTCCCATATAGGCCCTCTCTAGGTCCCCACTTTCACCGTCTCAATGATTCCATCAAGGCCATCTCTAGTCCTACACTATGGCCATCTCTATGGTGCATTCTAGGCCCACTCTAGGCCACCTCTATTCCGTCTCTATGGTCCTCACTAGGCCGTCTCTAGGCCCTCACTATGGCCATATCTATGGTCCTATCTATGCCTCTATAGGCACTCACTATTGCAGTCTCTATCGTCCTCTCAAGGCCCTCCCTATAGCCATCTATATTGTCCTTCTAGCCCCTTTCTAGGCCCTCAATATGACTGTCTCTATAGACCCATCTAGGCTCTCTCTAGGTCCTCACTATGACCATATAAATGGTCTACTCTAAGCACCCCTCTAGACCCTCACTATGGCTGACTCTATGGTCTCTCTAGGCCATACTGGGTCCTCACTATGGCCTTCTATATGGTCTCATCTAGGCCTTCTCTAGGCACTCACTATGGCTGTCTCTATAGTCCTCTGTAGGCCCCTTACTAG